>CAJPIZ010000537.1:0-23252 GCA_905368565.1 Medioppia subpectinata
TTGGTAATCGTAATTATTATAAGTTTCATTAAAAGTATTAGATTAGATAGATAAGATTGATATATAAATTCCCTTAAAATTAATTAATAAACGTTTATTCCAAGTCCGAATCGCTCGAGCTGTCCAAGTCCAAAACATCGTCTTTTGTGGATTCGGTCCTTGAGTTCGGCTGTACTTCCTACGTCTTCGTGTTATTCACTCGTTTGATTTGTATGTTCGGTGTATAAAGAAACTCTTTCATTTTGGAAGTAAACTATTCTTTTTCAATCGTAAGCATTCTTATATATTTGTTAATTTTCTTGTTTCAATCTGTGGTTTTTTGTACACTCGTTTGATTTGTATGTTCGGTGTATAAAGAAACTCTTTCATTTTGGAAGTAAACTATTCTTTTTCAATCGTAAGCATTCTTATATATTTGTTAATTTTCTTGTTTCTTAGACACCAAAAAACAGGCTTAAAAATAATTGTGGTAGTAAACAAAAATAACGCCACAAAGATACAAAACTACAAAAGTTTAAAATTTATTAAGGCTTTTTACACAATCCAGTTGAACCCACTAGTTCCGACAAATGGCTCTTCGCCCAATCAGACAGATGGCTCTTCGCCCAATCTGACAGATGGCTATTCGCCCAGAAGCCTAATGTTTCGTTATTGATAGAATTAACGGCTTGATTAACTTTAATTAATTATGAAATCAGCTCTTTATTCTATCATCAACAATACGTAACTCAGAAATCAAACAGTAAAATAAAACAACCAAATGAAAGACAGACCGACACAACTGATGAAACTAATGACAGCCACAACCGAAGTAAATAAAGACGGACCTCACCGAAGAGTATACAAACCGACATAACAAACCAAACAATGGCTTAACAACAGACAAATCGATGGCTTCATAACACACCCAAAAGTTGGATTCACGCCACGCCACGCCGGTAGATGTTTTCATTGTACACACGACATATTGCTTTACACTATAACCGAGTGATTATTTCGCGTCACATTCGATTAATGGTTTTACAAGCCTCACATCAAAGCAGGCCTCAGTTCCCAACAAACAAAGATTACAAACCAAATAATGGCTTCTCAATACAAAACGATGATTTTACAATTCATTATTCGGTTCAATCATTGGGTGTGTGATTCATTATTCGGTTCAGTCATGAAAGACTCGAGTAATGAATCACACAACAGATGATTGACTCAAACTTCCAAGATTAATTAAGCTCACATCGAAATACTGACCCAATAATTGAATCTTTTACCTAACGACTGGCCCCATAACAAATGGTTGAATAAAATACTGAAGACTAATAAAACGATTCGGGCAATCGCCCATAACATACACTAACATATTTGACTAACAATGGCAACAAATGAGATCGAAGTGAGCAGTTGTGAGCTGAGAGGTTCGGTAAGACCTCCTCTCACGACATAGTTTTGTGGAGTGTAGCTCGGGTAAGGGCTCACCACACAACATATGGTTGAGCAGCGATACGGGATTTGACGCACCTCTTTCCCGCTACCACAAAGACACATCATTCACAATAAAAGCGGTTGGTTCTTAGTTCGCGTGTATACGTTGAGCGTACAGAACGATAGATAACCGTTGTATGGATATTAATCCCGAGCAAAGCGAGACATCAGACATAAGCTGTGATGACTCTTCATGGGAAGTCCGCTGTGTTCAAGTTTCCGTGGAGGCTATCACGTCACTTAAAATGTCCTCTATCGGGGGCCATGGCGATGTTAGTTTGAAGCGGATAAGTGCTCACAGTGGGACAGACTTGGAAGCAGTCAATCACGAGCTTTATGTCAACCTTCACCACGTTGAGATGGCATTCATTTGAACATGTCTAAATAGTATTCGGCAAATACTATGTAGTTGGCGACACTCAATTTATTTAAATACCTTTGAGAATTAAGGTCAATCTATCACAAAATCATGACTACCGCGAACACTGCTAAATGATCTGTCGCCGACATCGACAGACCGACACAACAGATGATTGACTCAAACTTCCAAGATTAATTAAGCTCACATCGAAATACTGACCCAATAATTGAATCTTTTACCTAACGACTGGCCCCATAACAAATGGTTGAATAAAATACTGAAGACTGATACGATTAATTCACAAATAATTACTAATAATCGCTATAAAAGATAGGAGCCATAAACTACGGAAACGACTTATTTTAAATGATAGCCATTGATATAAATTATAACATCAACAACACAGATAAAAGATAATAAAACACTAGATATAAAGATTTCAATAACAATTGCCCAACAATTAAGACTACAAAGGTGAAAAATTTTTGAATAAAATTAAACAATTTACTAATCGGATGAAACCTTAATATAACGGGAATGAAAGCAAATCACATAAATGGAACACAATGGACCAAACCCAAGAAACCGAATACAATCCCTAAAATACCCAATAAAGGAATCTCAAAAGATGATACCCAAATGAAAGCAAACCCCATAGAAGATATCTACATGAACAAAAATTCAGAGACGAATACCCAAATGAATTAAAACTTAGAGACTATACCAAAATGAACGAAAACACAGAGAATACCGATTCACAGGGAATACCGACTCACAGAAAATGCCGATACATAGAAAATACCGATAAAAAGAAAATACCGATACATAAAGAATACCGATACACTGAGAATACCGATACACTGAGAATACCGATACACTGAGAATACCGATACACTGAGAATACCGATACACTGAGAATACAGATACATTGAAAATACCGATACACTGAGAATACAAATACACTGAGAATACCAATACACTGAGAATACAGATACACTGAGAATACCGATACACTGAGAATACAGATACACTGAAAATACCGATACACTGAGAATACCGATACACTGAAAAAACCGATACATAGAGAATACCGATACACTGAGAATACCGATACACTGAGAATACCGATACCACAATGAAACAGATTACAGAAACCGATAACACAATGAAACAGATTACAGAAACCGATACCACAAGGAAACAGAATACAGAAACCGATACCACAATGAAACAGAATACAGAAACCGATAACACAATGAAACAGACTACAGAAACCGATACCACAATGAAACAAAATACAGAAACCGATAACACAATGAAACAGATTACAGAAACAGATACCATAAGGAAACAGAACACAAAAACCGATACCTAAGGAAACAGTACACAGAAACCGATACCTAAAGGAAACAGAACACAGGAACCAATACCTAAGGAAACAGAACACAGAAACCGATACCTAAAGGAAACAGAACACAGAAAACGATACCAAAAGAAAACAAAACACACGAACCGATACCTAAAGGAAATAAAACACACAGAAAACAATAGAATGGAATAAACCCCAGAAACAAATACCAACAGGAAATAAAACACAAAGACCGAGATAACGAAATTAACCCAAGAACTGGATTCCAAAAGGAATTAACCCATTAGACGCATATCTAATAAAAACAAACCCCCGATACTGATTCTAAAAGAATATAAAATTTAAAAAACAACTAAATAACTGAACAAAACCCTCAGAGACTAATAACAAAATGATAAACCAAGGATGTATCGATTTATCAAGAGAATTTAAGATTATAATTTATGAATAAATCCAATGGACTAAACCCCTGAAAAGAAATACAATGGACTGAAACGCTGAGAAAAAAATATAATGGACTGAAACAATTAGATGAAATGAATTGGACAGATACTCCAATGACGGAAACTTCAAAGACAAATACTCCAATGACGGAAACCTCAAAGACCGATACTCCAATGACGGAAACCTCAAAGACAGATACTCCAATGACGGAAACCTCAAAGACAGATACTCCAATGACGGAAACCCCAAAGACAGATACTCCAAAGACAATACCCAAAGGAATGAAACCCCAGAGACGATACCCAAACTAATGAAAACTCCAGAGACGATACCCAAAGGAATGAAAACCCCAGAGACGATACACAACGGAATGAAAACCCCAGAGACGATACCCAAAGGAATGAAAACCCCAGAGACGATACACAACGGAATGAATTACCGACAGACACAACTGATGAGACTACCGACAGACACACCCGATGAAATACCGACAGAAACAAAAACTTCCAATGACGGAAACCTCAAAGACCGATACTCCAATGACGGAAACCTCAAATACCGATACTCCAATGACGGAAACCTCAAATACCGATACTCCAATGACGGAAACCTCAAAGACAGATACTCCAATGACGGAAACCTCAAAGACAGATACTCCAATGACGGAAACCTCAAAGACCGATACTCCAATGACACAAAGGAATGAAAACCCCAGAGACGATACCCAAAGGAATGAAAACCCCAGAGACGATGCATAACGGAATGAAAACCCCAGAGACAATGCACAACGGAATGAAAACCCCAGAGACGATACACAACGGAATGAAAACCCCAGAGACGATACACAACGGAATGAAAACCTCAGAGACGATACCAAAACTAATGAAAACTCCAGAGACGATACACAACGAAATGAATACCCCAGAGACGATACACAACGGAATGAAAACCCCAGAGACGATACCCAAAAGAACAAAAACCCCAGAGACAACACACATTGAAACAATAAGCTTAGAAACGATACCCAGATGAATGAAAACACAAAAACAATATCAAATAGAATTAAACCTCAAAGACAATACCCAGAGATGAGATAAAATGAACAGCACTCTTTGGACGAATACCAATGAACAGAAACCACCAAGAAGGAATACAATGAAAAAGACCTTTTGAGAAGTAATACAATGAGCATAAATTTCCGAGACGTCTAAAGACGGAACCCAATGAATATAAATACATAAAAACGGAAACTAATGAATAGAAACTTTCAAAGACGGAACCAAATGAACCGAAACTTCCAAAGACGGAACCAAATGAACCGAAACTTCCAAAGACGAAACCCAATAAACAGAAACTTCCAAAGACGGAACCAAATGAACCGAAACTTCCAAAGACGGAACCAAATGAACCGAAAATTCCAAAGACGGAACCCAATAAACAGAAACTTCCAAAGACGGAACCCAATGAACAAAAACTTTCAAAGACGTGAACCCTAAAAACAAAAACCCCAAATACAAAAACCAATGAAAGTAATCCTCGGAAACACTAGACTTCAATTTTCACAACTATTATGGTTATAAATATTTTAAATCAATGCGTTTGTGCCCCTCACCGTGAACACTAAACCCTCGGAAACACTATATTGATTGTCAACCAATGGATGGTTAGTAAAGCTATAAATCGAAACTTTTTGCCTCTCACCGTGGACACTAAACCCTCTGTGGCAATGTATCGATTGTCACAACCAATGGATGGTTAGCAAAGCTATAAATCGACACTTTTTGCCCCTCACCGTGGACACTAAACCCTCGGTGGCAAGGTATCGATCGTCACAACCATTAGATGGCTATCAAAACTATAAATCGACACATTTTGCCTCTCACCGTGGACACTAAACCCTCGGTGGCAATGTATCGATCGTCACAATCATTGGATGGCTAATAATGGAGCACATCAGATTAGATACAATTACTGACTTGTGTATAAAAGTTAATCCTTTACAATTTCTCGCGGTGTAAAGATGAATTTATTAATGATGAGAAACATTGTTAGTGGCTAACCTATGCGATAAAAGAATAATGGCATAGAAGAATAATGTAGATGATTTTAATTCACTACACACCAAACAAACAGAATGTTTGTACAAATTCTTTGCGCAAAATGCTATCACTGGCCAACGAGTTTATAGTGATAAAGATGCTGTCATATGGAATGACACATAAAAGTACAAAATTGTACTAAAAAGAAACAAGTAGATATCCTGTGGCAGAGGCTTCACGTACATCCATTGACATATAATGTATGGTATGTAGTTGAGTTCCCACGGAAGGCTGACGTTAATAGGAAGTCAGTAGAAAATGCTAATACAAATAAACGATATCCCTAGGAAGAATTGATTGGAAATCAATTATAACGAAACCTAGTCATGACTATACAGAAGAAACGACACACTGAATAAGATTTTATGAAGAAATACCACTTAATAAATAGAATGAAAGCGCTAATCACAATTAAGGAAATTGTATAAAAATCATCAATGTAGACGCAGGTACAAAGATTTAATTCAAAAGTACATCATAAATATGAGATCTACCATTGAGATGATAAGCCATGGAAATAATACGTGCACGGATTGATAAAAAACATGTTTAAAACATAAATAATATCGATCAATTAGCTAAAAATTATTCGATGAAATACTGGCCAATTATTTTCATCGAAGCAAAAACTAGCGAACATAAATATTAAAATACAGAATTAATAAAAATTGTAATAAAGAATTTACTACAAAACTATTTTAAACAATACAACTAAAATTACAGGAATATAAGTTAGCCAACAATGGATTGATCACCCAAGTTGACCTAACACATTTTTCGGAATTATTTAAAATTTGAAAACATCAAAACATAGAAACACCGCAATAAAAACAAATGATGATGTTAATAAAAATTCGGACAAAAAACCACAGATTGAAACAAGAAAATTAACAAATATATAAGAATGCTTACGATTGAAAAAGAATAGTTTACTTCCAAAATGAAAGAGTTTCTTTATACACCGAACATACAAATCAAACGAGTGGATAACACGAAGACGTAGGAAGTACAGCCGAACTCAAGGACCGAATCCACAAAAGACGATGTTTTAGACATTGGACAGCTCGTGTGATTTAAACTTGGAATAAACGTTTATTAATCAATTTTATGTAAACTGACTTTATGTATAAATTGCAAATTGTAATGATAATTGTTTAACACATAGTATAGTTATAAATTAGATTGCAGTTTTAATTAAATTTATTAAAAATAAGTTAGTACATTAGATTATTAACAATTAGGATAACTTACAAAGGTTAAATTAGACATTTAACCCTGAACAACCTCATATGCCAGGAGTCATATGGACTGGTCGGGGGGATAATGATATGAGGTAAGACATACCTAGACATAATTAGGCCGGTCATAGGCCACACTCAGCCGACAGCACATCACAAACAATTCACATAAAAAGTGTTGAATTAAAAACATTCACAAAATTAAGTTTTAAGGCCTTAATTGAAAAACAGAAAAATGCCGTAAATATAGGATATTATTTAATACAAAATACTGAACACTGCATACATGATAATGTATAAAAATACTCTATTAGTACTAATGTACCCAGTCCAATGTTATCTTATAATTAATACCTAAAGTAATGAATCAGTAAATAATCAAAATTATAGCAACAAAAATAAATACATTGAATTGAATGTGATTTAAAAAGATAAATAACTTTATGTTTGAATTTAGTGTTTTTGATAAATTAACAAAAAATAGTTTGATTTACATTTACAGTTTATGATTTACATTTACAGTTTACATTTACAATTTACAGTATAAAATACAGTACAGGTTTAAAATAAATTGCAAAAGTTTAGCATTGAAAATATTGAACATTTTGATAACTAACTAAAAACACTGTAATTAAAAGTCCTTCAAGTTATGTCAGAACAATCAATGTCAAAATTAAATTGTATTTATCAATAAGATTTTTTGGTCTAAAATTTTAGTAACTATTATAATGCTTTTTTGTAACGCCCAAATTATCCTACAATTAGTATATATACCACACCAAATCATTGTAATAATCAATAAGTTTTTAAATGCATTAAAGTTTACTTTAAAGTAAAAAGTGTTTATAATTTATTCAATACAGTGTTTACTATTGTTGTGCTATAAGTATTTTGACAGACATCTTGGACGGACCGAAACCTATAGGACAAGTGTTACCTATCGGACGAAGCACGTGATACCCGGATCGCATAGACGTAATACACGGACAGCATAGACGTGATACCCGGATCGCATTGACGTAATACACGGACAGCATAGACGTGATACCCGGATCGCAGAGACAGAACGCACAGCACACCAAGCAAATAGTAAGCGCATTATTTCTTAAAACTATTACTATGGTAAAGATAATGTAATGGCGTAAAGTAAACGCCATCTATGTAGTTAACTATCAGTATTAACCCAGTATTAAATAAGGAATACTAAGACTACCTCTCTAGGAAACTCCCAAGGACGGACCGAAACCTATCGGACAAGTGAAACCTATCGGACAAGCGTTACCCATCGGACGAAACACGTGATACCCGGATCGCATTGACGTAATACACGGACAGCATAGACGTGATACCCGGATCGCATTGACGTAATACACGGACAGCATAGACGTGATACCCGGATTGCATAGACAGAACGCACAGCACACCAAGCAAATAGTAAGCGCATTATTCCTTAAAACTATTACTATGGTAAAGATAATGTAATGGCGTAAAGTAAACGCCATCTATGTAGTTGATTATCAGTATTAACCCAGTATTAAATAAGGAATACTAAGACTTCTTACTCTCGGAAACTCCCATAGAGTAGTTTCATGTATGTGCACACTCAATGCGCACACTCCCATGTTAGCCCCTTATGTATACATGTGTGTAGTTGGACTTCACACATAGCGTAGGCTCTGACGTAAGGCTCCCTCTCTAGGAAACTCCCATAGAGTAGTCAAATGTATGTGCACTCTCACTGCGCGTACTCTCATGTTAGCACCTTATGTATACATGTGTGTAGTTGGACTTCACACATAGCGTAGGTTCTGACGTATACTCCACTCTCTAGAATAACTGTATAGAAAATATATGTGTGAGGACTCTAGCCCCTCACACACTAATGTTAGTCCCTGTATGTATACATGTGTGGAGTTGGACTCCGCACATCAGTTAGGCTCTGACGTAAGACTACCGCTCTCGGAAACTCCGTATAGATAATTCAAGTGAATGAGTATTTTACATAATGGTTCCACCGCTCGGGAACAACATTATAACTATAGTTCTAATATGTTTACTAATAAATAAAACGATTCGGGCAATCGCCCATAACATTAACTAACATATTTGACTAACAATTGCAACACAAGAGATCGAAGTGAGCAGTTGTGAGCTGAGAGGTTCGGTAAGACCTCCTCTCACGACATAGTTTTGTGGAGTGTAGCTCGGGTAAGGGCTCACCACACAACATATGGTTGAGCAGCGATACGGGATTAAACACCCCTTTACCGCTACCACAAATACACATCATTCACAAGACCGGTTGGTTCTTAGTTCGCGTGTTACGCTGGGCGTACAGAACGATAGATAACCGCTCTATGAATTCTAATACCGAGCAAAAACGAGACATTAGGCATAAGCTGTGATGACTCTTGAAGAGAAGTCCGCTGTGTTCACGCTTCCGTGGAGGCTATCACGTCACTTAAAAAGTCCTCAATCGGGGTCGATGGCGTTGTTAGTTGGAAGCGGATAAGTGCTCACAGTGGGACAAACTTGGAAGTAGCCAATCACGAGCTTTATGTCAACCTTCACCACGATTGGATGGCATTCCTGTCAACATGTCCAAATAGTATTTGGAAAATACTAATAGTTGTTACTCAACTGATGGAACTGCTTTAAAGAATGAGACCAATCTATTACATATATCATGGCTCATGGCGGACACTGATTACTGGCCCGTCGCCGACACTAATGGATGACTCTTTGACTGAACCGACCGATGGCTTTTCGCCTAACCGACATATGGCTTCCCCAGAGAAACGACTAATGCTTTTTGCCCCAACCAATTTAATGGCATTAAATCAGACCCAAAAATGTCTTTTAGGCTGACCAGTTTAATGAATCACAAACCAAAAGACTGAACCGTAAACTGAATCACACACCGATGGACTCACTTGTGTAACAAATCCCACACCGTATTACTGACCCTAATAATGATTCACACACTCAATGACTGACCCGAGAATGGCCCATCGCCGCAACTGAACACTGGCTCATCGCCGCAACTGAACACTGGCTCATCGCCGCAACTGAACACTGGCTTATCGCCGCAACTGAACACTGGTTTATCGCCGCAACTGAACACTGGTTAATCGCCGCAACTGAACACTGGCTTATCGCCGCAACTGAACACTGGTTCATCGCCGCAACTGAACACTGGTTAATTGCCGCAACTGAACATTGGTTTATCGCCGCAACTGAACACTAGTTCATCGCCGCAACTGAACACTGGTTAATCGCCGCAACTGAACACTGGCTTATTGCCGCAACTGAAAACTGGCTTATCGCCGCAACTGACCAAAGGCTCATCGCCAATACAGACAGATGCCTTATCGCCAATACAGACCGATGGCTAATCGCCAATACAGACCGATAACTAATCGCCAATAGGGACCGATGGCTAATCATCGACAAAGATTAATATCTCATTGTCAACACAGACTAATTACTTGTCGTCAACACAGAAGACTAATGATTTATAGCTACACAGAAGCAACACAATAAAATAATACATTGTTAAATGAAAACTTATGAAGATTAAAATACACTAAAATAATAAATATTGTCAAATTAAGTTAACAAACGTTTAGTTATTTATAGAATTAACGAGATGATTTACTTCATTTAAATATGAAATCAGCTCGTAATTCTATCAAAAACAATACGTAACCAAGCAATCTACCAATAAAATAAAACACATATTGACAATTACTGAGAGCATTGAGCTGTATCTTATATAATAAATAAAATTAAATCCACTTGAAATGCTCTCAAAGATGTACAAAATTTGTCATCAAAATTAAAATAATATTAATATAGAATTATTGAATTATTATCACAAAAACAATTAAAAAAATTAATCAAGAATAAAAATCAAAATGATAACATAAAAATTAACTAAAGTTTTCTGCTGAATATATCTGTATTCTCTTCGGTTGTATAGAATACGAGAGATATAGCCGAAGAGAATAGAGATATATATCAGATAAATATACCGACACAGCCGATGAGAAACGGATAGACACAGCCGATGAGAAACGGATAGACACAGCCGATGAGAAACGGATAGACACAGCCGATGAAAAACAGACATACATAACTGATAAAAATACCGACAGGCAACGCAATGAATTACCGACAGACACAACTGATGAGACTACCGACAGACACACCCGATGAAATACCGACAGAAACAGCTGAAATGATTACAGAACAGAACCTAGAACGACTGACTAAGAAATAAACCCCAGAAACGATTACCGAAACAAAACAAATCCCAGAGACGATTACCAAATTAACGAAAACCCAGAGACGAAATCCTAATAAACGAAAACCCAGAGACGAAACCCAAATGAACGAAAATCCAGAAACGATATCCAAATGAACACAATCCCAGAGACGATACCCAAATGAACAAAAACTCAAAAACGATACTCAAATTAATGAAAACTAAAGACGAAACCCATAAAAATAAAAACCCTAAAGACGATACCTAAAGGACACAGAACCCAAAAACCGATACCTAAGGAAACAGAACACAAAAACCGATACCTAAGGAAACAGTACACAGAAACCGATACTTAAAGGAAACAGAACACAGAAACCAATACCTAAGGAAACAGAACACAGAAACCGATACCTTAGGAAACAGTACACAGAAACAGATACCTAAAAGAAACAGAACACAGGAACCAATACCTAAGGAAACAGAACACAGAAACCGATACCTAAAGGAAACAGAACACAGGAACCAATACCTAAGAAAACAGAACAAAGGAACCGATACTTAAGTAAACAGAACACAGAAACCGATACCTTAAGAAAACAGAACACAGAAACCGATACCTAAAAGAAACAGAAACCGATACCTAAGGAAACAGTACACAGAAACCGATACCTAAAGGAAACAGAACACAGGAACCAATACCTAAGGAAACAGAACACAGAAACCGATACCTAAAGGAAAGACAATACCCAGAGATGAGATAAAATGAACAGCACTCTTTGGACGAATACCAATGAACAGAAACCACCAAGAAGGAATACAATGAAAAAGACCTTTTGAGAAGTAATACAATGAGCATATATTTCCGAGACGTCTAAAGACGGAACCCAATGAACATAAATACATAAAAACGGAAACTAATGAATAGAAACTTTCAAAGACGGAACCAAATGAACCGAAACTTCCAAAGACGGAACCAAATGAACCGAAACTTCCAAAGACAGAACCCAATAAACAGAAACTTCCAAAGACGGAACCCAATGAACAAAAACTTTC
This sequence comes from Medioppia subpectinata, assembly GCA_905368565.1. Classification (NCBI taxonomy): domain Eukaryota; kingdom Metazoa; phylum Arthropoda; class Arachnida; order Sarcoptiformes; family Oppiidae; genus Medioppia; species Medioppia subpectinata. The sequence continues at coordinate 12,311 of CAJPIZ010000537.1, forward strand.
AAAGACGTGAACCCTAAAAACAAAAACCCCAAATACAAAAACCAATGAAAGTAATCCTCGGAAACACTAGACTTAAGACAATACCCAGAGATGAGATAAAATGAACAGCACTCTTTGGACGAATACCAATGAACAGAAACCACCAAGAAGGAATACAATGAAAAAGACCTTTTGAGAAGTAATACAATGAGCATAAATTTCCAAGACGTCTAAAGACGGAACCCAATGAACATAAATACATAAAAACGGAAACTAATGAATAGAAACTTTTAAAGACGGAACCAAATGAACCGAAACTTCCAAAGACGGAACCAAATGAACCGAAACTTCCAAAGACGGAACCAAATGAACCGAAACTTTTAAAGACGGAACCCAATAAACAGAAACTTCCAAAGACGGAACCCAATGAACAGAAACTTTCAAAGACGTGAAACCTAAAAACAAAAACCCCAAATACAAAAACCAATGAAAGTAATCCTCGGAAACACTAGACTTTAATTTTCACAACTATTATGGTTATAAATATTTTAAATCAATGCGTTTGTGCCCCTAACCGTGAACACTAAACCCTCGGAAACACTATATTGATTGTCAACCAATGGATGGTTAGCAAAGCTATAAATCGACACTTTTTGCCTCTCACCGTGGACACTAAACCCTCTGTGGCAATGTATCGATTGTCACAACCAATGGATGGTTAGCAAAGCTATAAATCGACACTTTTTGCCTCTCACCGTGGACACTAAACCCTCTGTGGCAATGTATCGATTGTCACAACCAATGGATGGTTAGCAAAGCTATAAATCGACAACCGTGGACACTAAACCCTCGGTGGCAAGGTATCGATCGTCACAACCATTAGATGGCTATCAAAGCTATAAATCGACACTTTTTGCCCCTCACCGTGGACACTAAACCCTCGGTGGCAATGTATCGATCGTCACAATCATTGGATGGCTAATAATGGAGCACATCAGGTTATTGTTTATAACTTGGTTAAAATGTCAATTAGTTATTGACTAAACTAATTAATGATATTGAGTCAGAATAGATGCAAATACTGACTTGAGTACAAAAGTTAATCCTTTACAATTTCTCGCGTTGTAAAAATGAATTTATTAATGATGAGAAACATCGTTAGTGGCTAACCTATGCGATAAAAGAATAATGGCATAGAAGAATAATGTAGATGATTTTGATTCACTATACACCAAACAAACAGAATGTTTGTACGAATTTTTTGCGCAAAATGCTATCACTGGCCGACGGGCTTATAGTGATAAAGATGTTGTCACAAGAAGTGACACATAAAAGTACAAAGTTGTACTAAACGGAAACAAGAAGATATCCTTTGGCAGAAGCGTCACGAACTTACATAGACCAATAATTTATGTTATGTAGTTGAGTTGCCACGGAAGGCTAACGTTAGTATAAAGTTAGATAGGTAGATAAAGCGAGAACACAAAGTAAATTAGATGACATGTAGTCACTATTGAACAATTAGATTTACAGATATCCCTAGGAAGAATTGATTGGAAATCAATTATAACCAACTCTCGTAATGATTATACATAGGAAACGAAACAAAGAATTAGATTCCATATAGAAAAACAACTTAATTAATGGAATGAAAGCGCTAAACACAGTTAGTTGTACAAATAGTTGTACACAGATGATAAGCTATGGAAATAACATGTGCACCGGTTGATATAAACTATGTAAGAAACATATCTTAATCAACCAACTAATTAATAATTATTTGTTGAAATACTGGCCAATAATTTTCAACGAAATAAAAACTAGGAAAATAAATATTAAATTAAAAATTAATAAAAATTTTTAACTAAATGGAAAAAACTGATAAAAACAATACAACTTAAATGATGAGAATTTAAGTTAGCCAACAATGGATTGATCACCCAAGTTGACCTGACACAATTTTCGGAATTATTTGAAAAATATGATGTTAATAGAGATTGGACAAAAAAACCATAGATTGAAGCAAAATTTTAAAACTAGAAAATTAACAAACATATAAGACTGCTTATGATTGAAAAAGAATAGTATATTTTTACAATGAAGAATTTTTTTTATACACCGAACATACAAATCAAACGAATGGATAAAACGAAGGAATTGCAGCCGAACCTAAGGACCGAATCCACAGGAGACGATGCTTTGGACTTGAACAGCTTTAGCAAATAAGACTTGGAATAAACGTTTATTAATCAATTTTATGTAAACTCACCCTATGTATAAATTGCAAATTGTAATGATAATTCTTTAACATTTAGTATAGTTATAAATTAGTATATAGTTTTAATTAGAATAAGATGGTACATTAGATTATTAACACTTTTAATAACTGACAAAGTTTTAATGAGACATTTAACTTTAAATCACCTCATATGCCAGGAGTCATATGGACTGGCCGGGGGGATAATGCTATAAGGTAAAACATACCTGGACACTATTAGGCCGACCATAGGCCACACTCAGCCAACGGCACATCACAAACAATTCATATACAAAATATTGAATTAAAAACATTTATAAAATTATGAGTTTTAATATGCTAATTGCTTTACAATGCTATTCATTCTATGAGCTCTATAGCGATCAGTGCTACATAATTTATTTAAATTGATACTATTATAAATTATAATTAAATTTTAGTTTTATCTATTTATAATTTAATAATTATGTGATTCTTATGAAATGCTTATTGTTCGCGGACAGCACTTTTATTCTCATCACACAATAAAATCCCTGTCCATTATTTGCTAATATGTGCAGATTCTTAATATAAATAGTATACATAATAATACGCCCCAAATATGCGGAATATCTTACTCCAAATTTACACTAAATTACTAATTATATGGATATTTACTAATTGTAATACTAATTCTATTGTAATTTTATACTGATGTTATAGATATGGTTATCGCCATATTTCCCAACACTTTCTCATTTGTACTCTCAATAAATATATGTTAATATACGTAATGTATGTTAATTGTGTGGTAATTGGTGTCTAATTGTTGAGCATGTATACTATACTAAGCTATTGTTCGCCGGATATTGTGTACGAGATATCACTAAAAATGTCATTTGAAGAGTACGTGGTATTCATGGGATTACTTGTGGACCTATGGATTGGTGTATCGGTCCTTATGTTCACTTAGGTTGATATGTATGAATGCGCTAATAATTTGAAAGTGACATATAATGTAATTTGTGTAGTTTATAAATATTGAAATAAAATTTATAAATACCTTACATACTAATTTGGTGAATTTGGGTAATTTACTTGATATGTTTTGCTCTTCAATCTTAACATAAATATAAAATACAATTAATACATGTAAGTTGTGTTCAAGTGTTTATACTTTACTTCACCTGATAGTCGGCGATAATGAGTGCCTCTATATAAGAGTACTGTTCGCCACGAATTGATTTACACATTAGCATCACTTTATCAAAAACAAATATATATATATACCTATTCTTAAGGCATTGCTCTTCGTGTGACCTAATCTTAATCTCTTACTCCTTTATTAGTGTTGAGTTCAGTGTTTTCAGCGCATATCCGGGTCTCTGTAATGGACGCCTGGATGTCAGTTATGATGCCCAGAGTCTCGGTATCCCTCCTTCACTTCATTGATGTATTGGCCGATGTCTACCATCGCCTGATGGGCTACTTTGCAGACCACAGTATTCCTCGTGAGTGTCGACAATAGTGATAGAATTTGCCGTCATTTGACTTCAGCTGACATTTACGGACAGATTGTGCGATGACTCATCGCCGATGAGTTCATCTCTTTTGGCAAAGAGTGTCAATAAGTGTTAGTGCTTTGGGAGAGTTTGAACAGTACTCTCGCCGTAAACCACAAACTTGTCGTTGAATTGTATAAAACTAGAAGTGACCTTAACTTCATTGTTGTGAACGCCATTCACGTGACCATTGGCTGCATTGCATGCACTGGAGGTGATGGTGGATGTGGTGTTGGTTTGGGTATTGACTTGGGTTGTGAGCATCGGTCGAGGCCTGACATTATTGGCAGAGATGGGAAACCGCTGTGAACGTCATACAAGTACTTGATATGTGTGAAAATGGAGTTGTGGTTCAGAGTCTTCAGCACTTAGCTAAACGGTTGTATGAATTGATTGACATTCATATTGAGTGCTACTCGCAGTAGTCCTCATCCGTTTCCACCAACTCTTTCACACAATAGTCTCTCTCTCTCTCTCTCTTTCTCTCTCTTCTCAAACGGAACCAGAGATATGGATCGCAACACCCGTTCCTTATTCCTAAGCTTAACCTCATTGTCACATAAAAAGGTCTTCATGGATCTCTTTCTTGTGAGTGCGCTCACGAGTGGCACTACATTTGTGTCCAAAAGGAACCACCGGCTGGCAGGGGTGGGAAGTTTCCACATTCTCTGATTATAGTTTCTAAACAAAACAATATTATTATTAAACAACATAAATATAAAATTAAATGCAATACTTTGTAATTCAAATGCTAAATTGCTTTTATTTAATGATTATTTTTTAAACGTACATGTTATTTTAATTAAAGTGTTATAAAATTAAACACACACACTGTACGATTATGTACAATAATCATATCATTCCCATACTAGGAAATGTTCTTTGCCTTTGTAATCAGACTCTTTAGTTTTAGGTTCACAATGATTATAGGGTCTGCCTCCATGACTCTGATCCATTATACATATCTGTTTATTAGTGCAGAACTCTCTTTTAGTGCAAATCTCCAGCGCATATGTTTCAGAGATAAATAAACCCCTTGACACGTATATCTTGATGTGTTTGCCCAGCGACTTAGTGCCTCTTTCACCCCCCGGTGTATTTCTTCTCCCCTTTTCGTTGTCACTGTCCTCGTCGTTGTCGTTGTCATTGCCTTTGGCTATGTCTTTGTCATTGGCTTTGCCTTTGCCTTTGTTTTTACCTATGCCTTTGTCGCGTCCCTCAGCCATCACTGCAATCATAATGAGTCCAATCATCAGCACAACTATCCAACCACTTCTAAACAACATGTTGTTTATTAAGCTCTGTATAATGAATTCGGTGTTAATTATAATGCATTTATTATACGGCACTTACTTTTGTCAATATTGTATTTATGACTGAATTGTGAATTAGAAATTAAATGGTGTTTGTTTTTAATTAGCAATTTAATTATAACTTTAATTACTTTTGCTTTAATTTAATTAATTATGGTTTTACATACGAGTGTCTTAACTTTGCGCGCGTTATATTAAATAACAATTGGCAGTTCATTTAGTGATGAACAAATTGAGCAGGGTGTACGTTTAACAATTTGTATATTTTATATAATCACATTGTTTTTACAGTATACTCATAATCTAAAAATATCAATTAATATATCAATTTAATTTTATTATAATTTATATTATCAGATAACATCTACAATTGTATTATAACAAAAATAAGATATAATAATATGGCGGTTGTTGTCACAGATAGCGTTGCCAGAAATATTTTGGCATTTCCTGGAAAATTTGATAATTTTGCTCAAATTTCTTGGATTTTCCTGGATTTGAGATTTTTAGTTACTTCAAAAATAGTAATGCTGATATTTTTTATTAAAATTTGTAATATAACAACTGTTTTAAACCATTTTACAATGGTGACAAATGGTTTACAAATGTGTACAACAAAGCATATACTTTTACTTTTAGCGATATCAATAAATCTCATTAAAAACACATCAACCTAAACCTATGGAATTTGCTAAACACAATTTTTACAGTTTAATTGTGAAGTCCTTACTTCCTGGATTCCTCCCTGGACTCTGCATAAATTGTCCATTTCCTGGATAATCCAGGACGTCTGGCAACTCTAGTCACAGACATAACATTACCCATGTTAAAATATAGCCATCGACATTATTTGTGGAATCTATTGTACGAATGCAGTAAATTAAATAACAATGTATATATTATAATGTTACTTTTATACATCTGAGATTATTTCTTTTAAAATAAAGAATAAAAATAAGATTTTAAATTAACAACTTTTCATAGATTTGTATATTAAGTGACACATTAAGTATATTAAAATGTATTTTGGGTTACGCCAATATTTATAAATTATTTATTAGTATTAATATTAAAATTTATTTAACAAGTTAATTAATAATAATTAGAGTTAAAAACTTGATGTTGAATAAAATCTACATTTGATCGCCTATTCGTTACAATAAACAACATTATGTTATTTATGACATTTGTTATATTTGTTTGCCTTTGACTAAAAACATAAGTCATATATTTATTGAACAATTGTGTGAATAGATTAGTGAACATAAGAACCGATACACCAAACCATAGGCCCAGTAGTGATCCTAAGAATACCAGATACTCTTTAAATGGCATTTTTAATGATATTTCGTACACCATATCGGGCTCTGACGGTAGATTTATTTTAATTAAATAAGCAGACTTTAAATTATATGTTTCTTCTTTATAATTAACGGTATAATAGTGTTGTATACACTCTGTTTGGTCACTGCATTCATGTTTACAAACAATTTCAATGTCTATGATAAACTTGTTAGGATTTAGTGTAGAATATTTTGATGTGTTATATTTATTATCATCATGGTATATCAAATACCGATATAGTATTGTTGAATATTCTTTAAAATATTCCCGAATCACGCATTCATTCAGACAATCATTTTGGTCGTGATTTACAAAACATTTATTCTTATTATCGCTCAGTTTACTAAAATCAACCATGGTTGTTTTACGATAATTTATCAAACATCCATCACTACCGGTTACATTTAAGCTTATTAGATTTTTTTCAAATAAATATCTAACCTTATATCTAGATGAATGCACTCGAACATAAAGTTGACCACGATTAAACAATTTTTTGTTTACAAAGTGCAGCCCAATATGTAGACTTGTTTTAGGTCGCGTGTTATTCAAAATATACATGTTTTCGGGTTCGGCCGACCACCGGGACAATAGGGTCCAACAAACTAAGTTAGGATAGTTCACAATAGATATACGATGAGATGTTATATTTTTGCAACTTTTTGCCGTAAAACCAGACACAGTATAATAGCATCCAAATACTCTCTCGTGTGGTATGAATGAGTGTAATTGTTGTGATAATGATTGTTGGGTAAATAAATTGTAGTTAAATTTATTAGGATTATATGGTATATTATATTTATGAGATAGATTTGGTTTGATTAAGCCCTCAATGTGTGCGCACACCGTCAGCGCCGGCAGTTTGTACTGACCCTCCGAATCGAGCCTTACGTTTGCTGTGGTTTCGTATGAGAAGTATATTAAACTGATTTTATAGGTTTGGTATAAAAATCCAGATAATAATAATGCTTTCACTAAAAAATCCGTTAATATTGTTATGGTTGACATTTTAAGTATTATTATAGCACTCGTTTAATAAAATTGTAATTAAAACTTTGTTATTATAAAATTTATATACTTGTTGTTTATCAACAGCAAAATACGTAAAGTTATAAACTTAATTATGTATTGATTTTATTATTACGATAATAATTTCTAACTAGTAAGTTAATTATTTCAAGTTAATAATATCAGTTAAACCAAAATAAAGTGACCGATTCTTATGCCTTCAATCGAATTATTTCGACTTATATTTAAATAACAACATTTTAGCCACAATTTATTATGAAGAATGTGGTTTACATTAATATAATTATGGTATACAATATTGTATTAAAGTAGGCTTACTTTATAATTTATTATTGAATATAATATTGAGAATAAATAAATAAAATACTCATTATTTTCTAATATTAATGAAATTCTTACTTGTATTGCATTAATAATAATTATCTAATATTATATTATATTTATGTGTCACTCAATGTATACAAATAATATATATCCAGTGCAATCTTTTATTTATTTATTTTGTTTTAGAAATTGATTTTATTTTTGTAAAATATATTATATTATAATTAGTATTGTTCAGATGAAATATTAGGATAATTTATTTTTAATTATGCTATTATTATTAATTAACTAATTCATATTTAATTCAAAACCAGAAAGAATTTTATATAGATTTTCCCTTTAAAATGAGAAAACGTAAAATTTAGTCTTTTACTTATAGCCCAACATTTACATTATAAAATTTATATAAAAATACTCATTTATGTTATTTTTCAAATTACATGTATTATTCCATATAAAGGGGCGGTCAAGTGATTCCAAGACTGCGGTTTCATTATATCTCTTAAACGAGAAGAGATAAATTGATTCTGTAAAAAGCATTCTATAGCCCCATATACGCGGGATCTGCTGCATAGGCGGTCAATATATTTTGGTCATGTGGTATACAAAATATGGGACAATTCGGAATGGTCATATTATTGGCCAAACCATAAGAAATATAAAGATGGTCCCCATGGGTAATTTGTAAAGGGATAAATTCTGCACACAATAAAAAAAGAATTACTTAAATCTGATCAGTAGCATAGATTTTATAGCTCAACAAAGACGGGCTTTTCGTAATGTTAATCCTATGGACAAATTTCAAGTATGAAATATTGAGATGGACCCAATNAAGGGATAAATTCTGCACACAATAAAAAAAGAATTACTAAAATCTGATCAGTAGCATAGATTTTATAGCTCAACAAAGACGGGCTTTTCGTAATGTTAATCCTATGGGCAAATTTCAAGTATGAAATATTGAGATGGACCCAATACAAAATATTTCGAGCAAATAATTGTGTATAATATAAAAAAAGAATTATCAAAATCTGACATGTATTTTAGGTTTTATCAACAAAAGAGTGATTATCTTTAAAAACGACATATCTAATAAATATACTTTTTATTCATTTAACAAACAAATTATAATAAAGAATAAGCATAATAATTACTTATAAATTTTATAATTTACATTAAATCCAATACTATTCAAAATACTCTATTTTGAACATTGTGGATAAATTCATATTTTTATAAAATACTATTACTCTTTTGTTGATAAAACCTAAAATACATGTCAGATTTTGATAATTCTTTTTTTATATTATACACAATTAATTGCTCAAAATATTTTGTATTGGGTCCATCTCAATATTTCATACTTGAAATTTGTCCATAGAATTAACATTACGAAACGCCCGTCTTTGTTGAACTATAAAATCTATGCTACTGATCAGATTTAAGTAATTCTTTTTTTATTGTGTGCAGAATTTATCCCTTTACAAATTACCCATGGAGACCATTTCTATATTTCTTATGGTTTGGCCAATAATATGACCATTCCGAATTGTCCCATATTTTGTATACCACGTGACCAAAAAAATTTGATAGGTTAGTCAATAGATCTTGCGTATATGGGGCTTTTAAATGCTTTTTACAGAATAAGAATAGCTCTTATAGTTAAAGAGATATAGCGTTTTCCGCATGCTGGAGATCAGTTGACCGCCCCTTTATATAACAGTTATTTTGTGTACATATAATTTTAAATTGATATGTGTTTGTATTCAAAATAGGTTTACCCAAGATGCAATCTAATCATTGCTTTAATAAATATACAATATATTTGTAAATCTAACATGATCATTTTATAAGGTAGATGTTTACCACAAATTGTATTATAAAGAATATAATTGTTTTAATAAATATATAATATTTCTGTAAATCTAACATGATCATTTTATACCGTACGTGTTTACCACTAATTGTATTATGAAAAATATATTTGCTTTAATAAAAGTATAATATTTCTCTAAATCTAACCTGATCAAAATCTAACATGATCATTTTATACCGTACGTGTTTACCACTAATTGTATTATGAAAAATATATTTGCTTTAATAAAAGTATAATATTTCTCTAAATTTAACCTGATCATTTTATACGGTAGGTGTTTTCCATCTATTGTATTAAGAAAAATATAATTGCTTTAATAAAAGTATAATATTTCTCTAAATCTAACCTGATCATGTTATACGGTAGGTGTTTTCCATCTATTGTATTATAATAAATATAATTGCTTTAATAAAAGTATAATATTTCTCTAAATCTAACCTGATCATTTTATCCCGTACGTGTTTACCACTAATTGTATTATAAAAAATATAATTGTTTTAATAAATATATAATATTTCTGTAAATCTAACATGATCATTTTATACCGTACGTGTTTACCACTAATTGTATTATGAAAAATATATTTGCTTTAATAAAAGTATAATATTTCTCTAAATCTAACCTGATCATTTTATACGGTAGGTGTTTTCCATCTATTGTATTAAGAAAAATATAATTGCTTTAATAAAAGTATAATATTTCTCTAAATCTAACCTGATCATTTTATCTCGTACGTGTTTACCACTAATTGTATTATAAAGAATATAATTGCTTTAATAAAAGTATAATATTTCTCTAAATCTAACCTGATCATTTTATACGGTTCATGTTACCCATCTATTGTATTATTAAAAATATAATTGCTTATATAAATATAATTGATTAATATTAATGTAGACTAATATTAATTAAAACCAAAATATTTATAACTTACAAGTTAATATACTATTTAATATAATATTTCTTGTATAAGCATATAAAGATAACATTCTTAATATAATTAATATTATCCCATAAATATAATTATACACAATAAATATCAAATATATTAGATTTTATTAAAATGTAAATTAATCATTTTAATAAACTTTGAAATTATTTAGACTGCCTGTACCCTTGAAGATGCCGCCGAATTTGCCAAACATAACCTGCGACTAGACTTGCCACTTTTCCTATTTTTCAATTCCCTTCCCTTCCCTTTTCCCTTAAACTATGCAAAGAGGGAATCCCTTCCCTTCCCTCTACAGGCAACAGGGAATCCCTCTTATTCCCTTATTTT
>CAJPIZ010000538.1:0-23228 GCA_905368565.1 Medioppia subpectinata
TCTCTCTCTCTCTCTCTCTCTCTCTCTCTCTCTCACGCACACAATGCAGAGCAAAAACTGTGAACATTTTTGTACAGAATGGCGATATAATTCACCATGGTCGATTCAGTGTAAAGAAGTCAAGAATTCGTTTGCAGATGGAGTTATTTTGGCCGGAATTGGTCTTATGATTGGGTCAGTTATATTTGCTGTGTGTCGGCACAGACGCTAAAGTGTCGACACATTCTCGTTCCCCAATATATTGAGCGTCAGTTTATATTTTTTTATAAAATTTGAAAATTTAATGTGAAATAATTGTATCTTCCCACTAATTGTCATGACCCAGAATAGTAAGAATAGTGATTATTGTTTGAACTTGGTTATTTATTAAAAATTACTTATGATAAATGTTACGCTATTTTTAATTATCGTGTGCTATTTCATATTATTAGAAAAATAGTACCCCGATCTTATATGTGTGCATTACTTAATATGTGAATTATTGTTTTTGATAGTATAGATGAGTATGAATTATAATGTAATAAATGCACATTTGCGGCTCATGAGCCGATTAATGTATATTTTATTTATGTTATACTAATTAAAACAATTGTTATAAATAAATCACTTTTCATTTTCTGTTTAAAATTTATATTTTTTTATAAGTTATAAATTGAAATAAATATAGATGTAATTATTAATTCAATAAAAATGAAAACTTATGCAAATAATTAATGTTTATTTTTATAAATATAATTATAATTATTATTGTTAACATCAGTTTGTGTGGCGGACACCGACTTCAACACACCGGCAATTGTCGGCCGTTTATTGCACTTAAACCGCAGACTATTATTATTAATATTATAATTAACATTACATTCATTTAGTCTCATAGTCTTGAATGTCAACTGATATTCATTGGCGTAGAAGTGATAAAACGACTCAAAACCGGTCTTAACCACAGTATTGGTGTCCAAAATCTTGTAAACCGTATTGTCTTTTAAGCCAATCACAAACGAGATGTCCTTCTTGTAGCCAGCGATGGCCTGGAGGTCTCTAAAGTGCACTTTCCTACCCAACTGTCTGGGGCTGGTCTGTCGCATGGGTTCACCACGGTCATTCTCGTAGCCGCCGCAAAATGATACTAGGCCATCGGCCCGTAGGAAATATGTGGTACAACCGCTGGAGCACACGGTCTCCACGCTATTCATGTGGGATATGAGTCGAGCGGTAACCACCCGGGGCTCCATACCTGAGCCCTTATGGCCTAAACAGGACATGTAGTTCTCGCCCCAGCTGTACACTCGGCCCCCCTCTGCCGTCACGGCGAACGACGAGTTGCTAAAACAGTAAATGTACTTTATTTTGTACTTTAACGCCAACCTTGTCGGCCGGGCTGTGAGCGTATCGGGCGCTCTGGGGTCGGCCACTAATCCGCGGCCGATTTGGCCGCAACTGTCGTCACCCCAGCCGTAGACATAGCCGTCGGAGTCAAGCGCCAGGGAGTGGTGGGCGCCGCACACTACTGACCGAATTGTTTTGTCCGCAAAATAGGCTATGAGTTCGGGTTTGAGGTACACATTGTGCTCGCCGGGCGCGCCCTCCCGGCCCAACTCCGACCAATAGTTGTGACCCCAACTGTACATCTGGTGCTCCCGAGTCAGTGCCAGTGCGAAATCGCCCCCGATCACAAAATGTTGTACACCCTGTTGCGTTAGTTCGGGTATGAGCGTAGGGGTGTCGACGGGCCGACTGTGTCCCAGGCCTAACGACCCAAATCGGTTGGACCCGAGGCCGTACACCTGGTCATCGTGTGTGACGTATAGTATATTTTGGCCAATCAGATCGTCAAACACGTGAAATAAGTTGATCTCGCTCTTTTGCGTGTCCGCTATTTTGGCACAGATGTCAAATTTGTCCAATTGAGCGCACATGGTGCTTTATATTTTGTAGTTACTGTGAGTTTAATATAACACAAACTTTTTTATTTCCAATTAGCTAGTTTTAATAATTAAATAAATAAATGTTTTATTTTTTATTTTATTTTTTACAAACTAATACTTTTATAACTACAAAATGCTTGATACGTTAAATGTTTTTTATAAACTAGGTTATACAACTGTTTAACGTTGACTGAATGATGTTTTTGCTAAACAGGTAATAATGATGTGAAGTTAAAAGTGCATATAAGTTAACATTGATTATCATTATTACTATTATTATTATAATACACTTCTTTACGACAGTATGTCATATGATATGCGACAATGAATTGTAAAAATATTAATAAATATACTTTTAATTCAGTGCTAAAACGTTTAGATAAATAGATAAGTAAACAAAAGCCCTAGTTATAAGTTATATGTGTTATATACATGCGATAACATATTAATAAAAGCATAATTTACAGTCTATTGCGTTTGGGTGTACCAAGGGCGTTCAGCCAATTTAATTAAATTATTCACTTATCACACAAATAATAATAAATAATATTTAATTAATAAATTACTCACTGTTTGGGATTAACACCTTATACTCTAGCTATAAATTACATAATTTAATAAGCAATAAACCATATTAAATTATGTAAGTATAGCTTGTGTATCATGGCATTTTATTAATAGAGACCGCTATCAGGGTCATGGGAAATTTTTAGCCGGGATCACCATGTACAAACTTACAACATGACAATGTAATATATTTACAATAATTATATCATGGGTAGAACATTATGATACATAAATGTCTTGGAATAAACCTATGGTTACCCCCCGCTTGTAAATCCCTTGTATCCGTGTTGTAATATACTAGCTTAAATATCGACACGTGTAAATAATAAATATATTTAAATAATTTATGGACAGTGAATAACCCAGTTCATTTACACAAACAGTCACAGATTTAATATGATAATTAATAAAAGCAATATTATTAGCTAAATAACATGAGCTAACCTGTAAGTACCAAATATAATATCTAGATCTAACTTGAAGATTGGTAAGTAAATAGTAATATTAGTGTTACTCAATTTATTTGTTTGTTTTTAGTCACTACTGTTTAATTAAATGTAACATGAAAATAGGTGATGGTGCTAAAATTTCATTATCATATTAAATCTTATAGCAAACAAGCATGACATTTGATTTACTAATAAAATAGTTAGTTAGTTTTATTTGTTTGTCAGTAATATCTCGGTAGCATTATATGATAAGTAAAAGTACATACGTACATTAAGTTTAATGGGGGTAATCATGGTGAATTAGGCCTGCTGTTCTAGCTAATTTACAAAATCCTTTAAGCCCTAGTTATTTAAAAATCTAGTCAACATGTTTTTTAATTGGAAATAATTATGCATTTAGTGCGTAAAGTGTAAAAATTAATTATATCATTAGAGCTAGATTAAATATACTATCATAATTAATATATCAAATATACCTGGGGTATACGTGAATTTCATCACGTTTAACATGTAGATACTCAATGAATCATGTTGCTTGTTTATTAAGTAAATATTTAATAACAGGTAATACTGATAATAATAGTATCACATTTGATGTAATAATATATACAGTATATTGTTATCATCAATAAAAATACATTTTTACTTAACCTTAAACTCAATCCAATAGATATTGTGTAAAAACTGTGTGTTATTTTCAATGTATTGTTTTGTTTGTTTTGTTATATAAATGTGTTTTTCTCACATCAATAGGAATAACATGTAAAATGATATTAAATTTTTAAGTTTTTACATATATTGTATATTATATTAAGTTTCCTTGAATTTAGTGTTTTTTGTCTTTTAAACACATATTTAACAAGAATTTAATACATTTGAAATATTTGTTATTTTATTGTTATAAATAGGATTTTTTAATGAGTTGCAAAAGTGTGTGAGAAATGTATTTAACATTAATTTAATTATATTTAAACACCACTTATGTGTGTATTTATATTTAATTGGGTAATTTAACAACAAAACTATTAAAACTATTCTTTAACTATATTTTAACCTTAAAAATTCTATTATAACTATTAAAATCTTAACATCTATTTAAAACTATGTTTTGAAATACTCGTTGATTTTCACACACATAAAAATTATTGGTATTTGTATTTATTATAACCAGGGAATTGCATTTAACTATAGAAACTATTTTTAGCGGTTAATAGTATTACCCCCAGACTAATGCAATGCTCTGATTATAATTAATGGTTAAAAATAAAATTTTAATTGTAATAAATGTTGAATTAAAAGTTTTTAAAATAATGTTTTTATATTAAGTTAAAAGGAAAAAACATTAGGTCATCAAGGGAAATACCTTTATTGCCCATTACTATATTACTGAGTTTTGTGAACCTAAAATTTTAATTTATAAATATAAGTGTTTTTATTAAAATCAATGAAAATTTACTGAATTTATAAAATATATTATAAAATTTGCGCAATATATTACTGAATTTTGTCAAGTTAAAAGGAAAAAACACTATTTCATCAAGGGGAAATACCTTTATTACCCAATACTATATTACTGAGTTTTGTGAACCTAAAATTTTAATCTATAAATATAAGTGTTTTTTTAATTAAAATCAACAATAATTTAATTGTGAAAGTTAAAACACAAATGATACAAATATCTGGTTAATGTAATGCTTACTAAATACTTTAATCTACTGTTTATAATTTTATCTTGATATATTGATATTTATAATAATTTTACATGAAGATGTTTCCTGTAAATTATATTGATAATTCGTTATTTATAACTATGTATCCAACATAATATTATTATATATACAACAGGATATGTTATACTCTAGCTATAAATTACATAATTTAATAGCCAATAAAATATATTAAATTATGTAAGTATACAATTATGTAGTGTGAGAGTTTGATTTTATTTTTATAAATAGGACTTTTAATAAATTGCAAAAGTGTATGAGAAATGTATTTGGCATTCATTTAATCATAGTTAAACATCACTGTTATGTGTATTTACATTTAATTGGGATTTTTAACAACATTTATTATAACTATTCTTTAATTATATTTTAACTTTAAAAATTCTATTAGAATAATAACTATTAAAATCTTACATCTATTTATTTTGTGAAAAACCTATTGATTTTTACAAACAATACTTATATTTGTAATTATTGTAATTCATGATTAAAAAATATAATTGTAATTATGATAAATGTTTAAATTACAAGTTTTAATAATGTATTAATATTAAATTACAAATATAACATTAAATCAACGAATTCATCATGGTAAAATATTTTTATAACATCACAATTACCCAAAAACATAGAAACGTGGATTTTTGTCAAAAGTCGCATGCTCAAAATTTTATAAATGTCATTTTTAAAAATATAATTAATATAAAACATTATATTTATATTCATTGGATCAAAATTCCTTTTTATTCTGAACAAAGTACATAAAGCACAAAATAATTAATAAATTGTGTTATTATTTACTAAATGTTATGTTTATTATAAAATAATTATTATAAAAGTATATATTTCTGTAATATAATTCATATTTATTGTATTTTATATTAATGATAACGTTAAAAAGGGCATTTATAAAATTTCGAGCAAGTGACTTTTGAGCAAATCTCATAGACCTTAATTTAATTTTAAGTGTTAAAGTACAGATGATACATTTATAAATTTGTCTTGATATTTCTAATAATTTATATGAAACATTTAATTGTAAATTATTTTGAGGAAACTACTCGTAAATTATTTTTCATTTATAATTATGTAATATTTATTTTACAGGATATGCTTGATACGTAATGTTACGCAATATTTAATATAATACTAATCAATATATTTTTATTTTAATGTGAATATAAAAATCTTGGTAACACCAAATTTTTAATATATAATATTTGTTATAAATTGTATAATAATAATTAAACGGAATAATAAAAATATTTAATTTTTAATAATAGTAATAAGATATAATATCCAATATACATGTATGCATTTGTGTACGTGTATGTGTACGTGTTAAATTAATATTACGTGCATTACAAATTAAAAAATTCCTTGCATTTACATATTTTTAATCTATCGCAACATGATCACCTGATTATTAATTTAACTAATAATATGTATTTGCTAAGTAGTTGTTGATTAATAAATACATCTATATACACTTATGTATATGTAAATTAATAAACAATAATTTAAGTTTAAAACTATTAATATTAATTATATTAATAAAACTAAATATAATAATTAAATATAATTTAACAAGAATATTCGTAATAATAAAGATCATTTCACAACAAAGGATTGTTTAGTTTTACTATTAAAATATTACAACTACTGTCATATAATTTGTAGGAATATACACTGACAAATATTTCAACAAAATAAAATGTACATGGGTGTTTTGAAGGTTTAAATACAGTTGTATAATACAAATACAGTATATATAGTGAAATATTTATTGCCTTTTTGCTCAATATATTGCCCACAGGAAAAGGGTATACAATATATAAATAGTGACTTAAATAACAGGTTTAAAACATAACTAACTCATCAGGATTTGGGTCATTGGGTAGTACTGTATGTAATAATAGGTAACCCACAGCCACAGCACATACCTGTCCCACGAGTTATTACTCCCTGTGCTCCTCATTGCTGAATATAGCTTGTATTGAACACATCATAAACACAGTTATACAGACATATAACGTGGTGTTGTGGTGCATACGTATACAGTATTTTTCCAAAGTGGTAAATAAATATTTGTGTTGACAGTATCATTGATATTGGTTGTTTAGTTTGTGGCGATAACAACTGGTGGTTGGTTTCCAGTGCTTACTATACTTATAAATATTTATAAAAATAAAACATCTGGATCTAACTACATTGCGCTCAACCAAAAATAATTATGGCCGACAAAACCATACGGATCGGTATCATAGGCGGGGGTGCGTCGGGCGCCACGGCCTGTAAGGCGTGTCTGGAGGAGGGCTTTGAGCCCCTGGTGTTGGAGAAGAGCTCATATACGGGTGGTTTGTGGCGATACCACGACGAGGACATCGATGGCGTGGCGTCTGTCGCCAAGTCTACGATCATTAACTCCAGTAAAGAGATGTCCGCCTTCTCTGACTTCCCGCCGCCCAAAGAGTTCCCCAATTATATGCACAATACAAAGATGGTAATTATATTATTGTTTTTTATCTTGCTATTTTTAATGATCATTTTGTAACTACTAGACAAATTTATAAATTTACTAATTTTTTAATAATTTTTGGTTATAAATGGAAAGTTTTAAATGTTATTAATTACTATTTTCAGGTAAAATACTTTGATTTATACGGCGAGAAGTTTGGTTACGAAAGTTACGTGAAGTTTCGCCACGACGTGATTGGGTTGGAGCCCAACGGCGACTACGACAGCACCGGGCGGTGGAAACTGACCGCTCGGGACAACAACAACGAGGGAAAAGTTACTGACTATGTGGTGGACGGTGTGATGGTCTGCACCGGACATCACGTGCAGCCCGTGTCGCCCACATTCAAAGACCAGCACCTATTCAATGGACAGATAGTGCACACCCACTCATTCAAACGGCCCGATCCGTACGTAGACAAGCGGGTAGTGGTGGTAGGGGTCGGCAACTCGGGTGGGGACGCAGCTGTTGAACTGTCCTCCGTGTCCGACAAGGTTTGTATAGTGTTTAACAACACTACTATTCCCTTCCCCACATAAAACCCTTACAATTAACATTATTTGTTGTAAATTATCCAGGTGTATTTATCTACCCGTCGGGGCACGTGGATAAGCAACCGGGTGGGCGCTAACGGGCGGCCGTCGGATATTAATTTCATAAAACGCACCTCGAACCTATTGTTTTCATACCTGCCCTACAATACAGTTTGTTCAGTGATGGAAAGCGCGGCCAATAAACGCGTGGATCACGAGAAATACCAGTTAAAGCCCAAACACCGGATACTATCGCAACACGTGTTTGTGAACGACGCCCTCCCGAACCGTATACTCTCGGGTACTGTTGTAGTGAAGGGCGATATCACGCGGTTTACACCCAATGGCGTTATTTTTGAGGGTAAGTTATTATCTATTTTTAATGTTTGATGATTTACAACTAAATTAAATGAAAGCAATTATTTTTAAGAGACAGCGAATATGAATTATAAACTGTAATTACTGAAACACAACTATTTGCGTAATATTAAAATATTACATGATATTTATCCATTGGATTTTATAATAGTTTTATAATAGTGTATTTTAGTGATGATTAAACGATATGATATCTTGATGACATTTTTAAACTAACTAAATTAAGTAAAAAAAATTACATCTTATTTATGAATTAAAGACTGTAATTATTAAAATATCACTAAATGTGTGATAATGAAATATTACATGAAATATTCATATATTGGCAAAAACACTACAGCTAAACTTTAGTTGTAATTAATTCATACGATATTTTGATTTATTTTTATAAAAATTTAAACTAACTAAATTAAGTTAATTATTTTTGAAAGAGTGAAAGATAAAAAATTACATCTCATTCTAGTGTTAAAGACTGTAATTTTTAAAATAGTACTTTTTGTGTGACATTGAAATATTGTCAAAATATATTTAACTAATGGCTAATGATGTTGACTAGAGTTCATTGGAAATATTTAAATAAATTTAAGTTAAATACTCGGTATTTATTTTATGAGGGTACGGGATAAGTAGTAATATTGTTATTATTTATCAAAACTAGGGCATTGATTTGTAAAAACTTTAAATTAATTAACACTTGTTTCTATTGAATGCTTATTTGAAATATGTAATTTATATAACCTAAAAAAGTAAACATTATTACTGTATACATTAATTATTAAATCAGGTGACAGTGAAGAGACCCCGTGCGATGTGGTACTACTGGCCACGGGTTATAAGCTGACGTTCCCGTTCATATCGCAAGACCTGATCCCCACACCAAACAACAAGGTTGAACTGTTTAAGTACGTATTCTCGCCCGGTTTGGCACATCCCAAGACACTGGCCTTCATATCGCTAATACAACCCATCGGTGCGATACTACCGATTGGCGAAATGCAGTGCCGATGGTTTGCCCAACTCATGGCCGGCAAGCGATCGCTGCCCAGCCGTCAGGACATGTTGGCCGACATCGCGGCAAAACGGCACGCAATGAAACGCTACTACGAGTCGGAGCGGCACACCATTCAAGTGGATTGGCTTAACTTCATGGACGAGTTGGCCCAACAGGTGGGCGTCAAACCCAATCTTTTGAAGTACTTTATCTACGACAGGGAGTTGTGGCGGGCGCTGGTGTTTGGCCCGGCACTGCCCTACCAGTACCGGCTCGATGGTATATGTTATTTGTATATTAATATAATATGCGCTTTATTAATACCCTGTTGTTCTATATTAGGTCCGCACTCGTGGTCCGGCGCCAGAGAGGCTATATTGTCCGTTGAGGAGCGCATTGCGGCCCCGCTGGCCACCAGACAACCCGGTGCTCGTAAAAACACTGATGTTTATAAAAGTTTAAGCTGTCTTGAAAAGTTGTTTATTGTGGTGGCCGTGTTAATTTTTTATTATTTATATAGAATGTTGATGTAATTATATAGTTTTACAATTTAATTAATAACAATTATATCTAGTTATTAATATATAATTTAAATTTTTATAATAAATGTTTTGATTTTTGAATTATAACTTATTAATATAGTAATGGGCGTCCCCCTAGCGGCGTTCAATAAATATTCTTTATTTAATTTTCATACAGTGTACTGTATAAATTATATATCGATTAGGACCCACACATGTATGAAACTGAACAAGGTTAATGAAAATGGAACGCGTTCCACTTTTGCCCAAGCAAATATTAATACATTTTGTTAACTAATAATAACATTTGTCAAACCCAAATATCTAAACTATGAACATAATTATGGTTATATGAAGTTTACGACTAAATATGGTGTTTTAAGGAACATACATTTAATTTAAATAACACTTTATTTTATAATCTTTTAATTCATATACGATTTGAATGCACACTACAAAGCTTGGATTTGCATAAATCAAATCCATCTAGTGATCATGTGCAATACGTTTAATTTAAATTTACTGCAATTTAGAGTTTAGTGAGGGGTCGGGTGTCGTACGCGCCGCAGGAGTCGTGGGCTTTCATAGCGAGTGTTCGACAGAATATTCTGTTTGGCTCTCAATATAATGACGACAAATACAATCGAGTGGTGAAATTAATACAGTGCAACTTCTCCATAGGGAACGGCCAGTTGCACGGCAAAAGTGTTTCTTATAGAGAGTGTTTCTCTAAGGGAGGTTCTGTTATACGTATAGAAACTCCAAAATATATTTCAAATCCGTTCCTACAAAAGAGGTGTTCCCCCAAGATAAGTTCCCCCAAAAGAGGTTGCACTGTAATGGCAAATAATTAATATAGAGGTAAAATTTAACATATGGCTCAATATATGTTTCATTAATTGGTGAATTATAGCATATATTTTGTTATTTAAATATTATTATTTTTTAAATTAAAATAAAATGAGCGACAAATATGTGATTCGATCGCCGCTCCCGTCGATCGACATACCGGTGCTGTCTGTCGGAGAGTTTGCCTTAAATTACTTGAAAAGTTTGGACCCAAACCACAGATGTATTGTATGTGTTAATCAAAATTACATAACAATCACACACATTAAACTTGATAATAAATTAACATTTATAAAAATTAATTATATTAATAATTAGATTGATGCCTGCCTGAAGTCCAAATGGCTGACCGCCGGTGAATTGATAGGTTCAGCCCAAGCTGTGGCCACAGCCTTACTGAACAGAGGGCTCACCAAACAAGACATGATTGTCACGTTTGCCAACAACAGTGCCGAGCACTCAGTACTGGTGTTCGCCGCCATTTTCCTGGGGATCACTTTATACCCGATCGGACCCGTGGCTAATGTACACGAGCTCCGGACTCTATTGCCAACACTGGGTCCGATTACCCTCCTCACTGACCGGGACAAGTCGATCATTGTTGACAAAGTACTCGCCGACAAAACTGTCAAAATTCAGTCCAAACTGACCGTTATGTTGGACGGAGAGGGCCGGGACGACACGTACGTATCGTTCAGTAAGTTGTTGGCTGAATGTAGTGACCGTAAGTTGGCTCGAGTCCCGCATTTCCCGGTCGACCCTCTGACCGATATATGCATAATGCTGCAGAGCTCGGGCACATCAGGTGTGCCCAAATCGGTACGGCTATCGCATCGGGCATTTGTGGCCACCATATACTGTAATATATACGACAGGTCACACCACTTGGATCCAACAATTTTCAGCGCAGTCACAACATTTGGGTCCATTTCAGGCCAGATGTTTTTATTCAGTTATGTACTAATGGGCGCAACAGTTGTGATGTACAGCCGGGTATCGGAAGAGGTTATATTGGACTCGGTGAAAAAGTACGGCATTAATACTATGTTTATGACACCATTCTTGTGCAGTCGACTCGTATCGGAGGGTTATTTCCGTACGTATGACTTGTCTAGTGTTCAGTTGATTATGTGTGGGGGCGCTGCCCTCCCGGCCCCAGTGGCCGAGTTATTAGTCAATCAGTACGGCGTCAATTTACATGAAGGTTAGTCTCTCTCCCTCTCTCACTCACTCACTCTAATAAATGTATTTAAATCGATAATAGGGTACGGAATGACAGAATACGGTCCGATTACACACTGGATAAGTGCCGAGCGCTGGCATTTCACGCCCGGATCTGTGGGTCAGCCCTCGCGTAATACCGAGATTAAAGTCGTGGACACAAACACAGGACACAGCCTTCCGGCCAATACAGAGGGACTGATATGCGTGAGGGGACCCAAACTCTTTACAGGTTATCTCAACATCGAGTCCAGCGATGATATAGACTGTGAGGGTTGGCTCCGAACGGGTGATATCGGGCACTACGATGAGAAACATCGACTGTTTATTACAGACCGGATCAAAGAGTTAATCAAATGGACAACAGTTCAGGTCTCGCCCACAGAGTTGGAGCTCTTTTTACAGACACACCCAGCGGTGGCCGAAGTGGCCGTCATTGGTGTCAGTCATCGCACTGAGACTCAGTGGCCCCGGGCTTATGTGATGCGGAGGCCCGGCTATACCACCACCGCTCAGGAGCTGTGCCAATACGTGTCCGGTATGTAAGCTGTTCGTGATATACAGGTGTTGACTGTATTTATGTTGTTTTATAGACTCCATGGGATTCCAGAAGCGCCTGAGGGCGGGTGTGGTGTTCATCGATCGCATCCCGAGAACTAATATTGCAAAAGTTGACCGAAAATACTTTAAACAATTGGTTGCCAACGAGTTATTAGATTAAAAATATTTTATACAAGTTATTATTTGAATCAGAAAAATACAAATAAGTTCTTTATCGCCACTTAATAATACAGTGCAACCTCTATTTGCGGGAGATTAACCTACAAAGAAACTTAATTGTGTGTTAATCTTTTTCGGCGTTTATTGCATAAATTGAGTTATTTATCTTCCAGCATCTATCAGTAAAACCTTATAATAACAGAATAGCAAATGAAACTAAATAATATGTTTTTAATGTCAATATACTAACCCCTCTTCAAAACCTTTCTATAAAAAACACTTTGCCCTGAAACTGGCCTATCCTTATAAAGAGGTTACTCTGTATTAATTTAATCTATGATTTTTAAATGTAAAATAAAATTATTATGCATATGGTAAAAGTTTGGATTTTACAAAATTTTAATCATTATAATAAATATTTCGATGTTTCTAAATTATAAATTGATTTGTGTTAATTGATAATATCTTTAAAAATATAATGCATGTGAGCGTGCAAATGTACATATTTTTTTATGTAGTTGCTCTATCACTATAAATACATGCATCCAATTACTGCATATTAATTGCTATTATAGTCAATTAAATAAATTGATATGAAATATTATACTTACCGCTAGCGTTGCCAAACGTACAGGAATTTCCTGTATTATACAGGAATTAAGGAATTTTTACAGAATACAGGAAGGGGTAATTCCTGTATATTGAAAAATACAAGAATAAATATCTCTCAAATGAGTTGTAAATTTATTAGTTTTTATCAACTCTTGATATAATGTCCCGGCATATAGCTGAAAATTATATTTCATTATTAAGTTTATAATACTTTAATGTTAGTTTTTATTTCATTGAATGTTTAAAACAACGTTTAATTTTTGTTTTTAATGACTGGGCTTAGGTTAATGTAAGATTTTAACTGACACAATGTATTAATTAATAAAATCCGGTATTAATAATGATTCCGTTGGAAAAAAACCTTATTAAACATAAATTTCATTAAAAGATATGTAAGAAAAAACTGTGATACAGGAAAATACAGAAATTTTGGGCACATTTTTTACATTTATACAGGATTTTCAAAATATCATTTGGCAACGCTACTTACCGTTCACCTTCATATACCATAACGCTGTATATCATATTAAACTGTATAAGATATTAGTTATTATTAATTAATAATAAGTTATGATGTGTTTAACTCCCCAACAAAGTGTAATTGTTTTGTGTGAATAATTGCGTGAACAACATCTTTGGGTATATTATTAGCATTTATTATATATTTAATTATATATTACATAAAATCCAAGATTAAAATATGTATCCTTTCAAATATTACTTTATTAAGAAATTTTAATTCTAAAACTCTACCAACATATGGTTTTACAAAGAAATTAATTTAAAACCACAATTCAGCATAAATACTGTAGTTTATATAATTGATTCGTATCCCCAACTTTGCCCAACGCCATGAGATTTTATATTTGATTGTAGCTTGATTTTATGACATAAACCAACTTTAAACGACAGTAGCATTAGGTTATTTGTCAAAACAGCTTAATTATTAATGTTTATAAAAAAGGCATAGAGTTATGATATAACTAAGCTTTGAATTAATTTGTAGTTAAATATAATAGGATGGAAAAACCCAATGGATTGGTAACCATTCCGAGCCCCTGGGATAGCGTTAACATATTTTCAAAAATTACATTCAGGTTATTTATTAAAAATTAAATTGTATCAAAATTTAAATTACATTATAATACTGTATGCTATAATTTAATCTGTGATAAAGTGGTTAAATTGTAATGTATTATATGGTATAATTTAGTTGGGTGTGGAGTCTACTCATTCAGGCGCACAAAAAGGACCTCGAGTTCAGTGATCTCTACCGCTGCCCAAAATCAGATGAGACACATCTCGTCCGACAGAAGCTGCAAATGTAACCGTAGATAATTAACCAGACGTCGTTAAAATATTTCTATTGAACATATAGAATTATTTATTAGCAAAACATATTTTAAGCGCCGATTTAAAAAAAACAAAATACCTTGAGATATATTTGAGGATTTTTCTTAAATATTAGTTTGAATTTAACATTATTGCTATGAAAAAATGATAAAACTTTGATTGATAGAAAGTCAAAGATATAATCAATATCATACCAAAAACCAACACAGTTGTTGACTATTATGAAATATAATATGAATTTTTAGACAGAATACTTTTTAAATTTTTTTTGTAATGATATAATTAAGTAATATCTACTCTGTTCAATGTCTGTATTTGTATAGCAAATGGAGTGAACAATTGAAAATTAAAGGAACACCATCGCTATTTTGGGCACTATTAGCATCGTTCGGACCAGAATTCATTATTCTCATTATCGCTGATGCAATCAGAGTATAATATAAATGCATTATAATTAACAACAATAATTATTAATAATATTATTAATATAATAATAAAAATTATGGAGTTCATTTATATTTTCTTATCAATAAGGAATTGGGACTATCATTGCTTCAGTCGTATTGTATAGTTTATTTGGTCAGATATTTCAACGATGACCCCAACACTAGCCAGTTGTGGGCCACGTGGGCGGCCGTGGGTATTGTTTTGACAGGGATTGCTTACATGTTTACCGCACATTTAAACTTAGCTACGTGCAGCAAAGTGGGAGTCAGAATCCGGGCCGCGTGTTGTGCTCTAATCTACCGCAAGGTCTGACCCATAAGAGTGCATATTTATGATATTTTTATTTAATATTATTTTTCAACCTTATATAAAGTCAATGCGTTTAACTCATTCATCACTCGGAAAGACAACTGTTGGCCAAATATTAAACATTATGTCTAACGATGTCAATAGATTTGATGAGGTATTAAATCGTGAATTGATAATAATTATCAATTATTGATAATTAAACTAAATGGTTTATGATTATGGTGTTATTATATTGAGAAAATAGTTTGCATTGAGATTTCCAACATTGTTTGTGGCGCCACTGCAGGCGTCGATTGTGCTATACTTGTTGTGGACATACCTTCGGTGGGCGTGTTTAGCGGGAATGGGAATACTTGTACTGTTTATACCATTTCAAGTACTAATGGGTCGTATGTTTCGGAGTATACGTCAAAAGACGGCTAAATTAACTGACAGTCGAATCCGTTTAATGCAAGAGATTATCGCCGGAATGCGTGTCATAAAGATGTACGCCTGGGAACAGCCCTTCGCACAGTTGGTCGCAAACACTCGCAAGTAATGCTATTGTTTTTAATTACAATTCAGTATAAAAATTCTAGAATATAAATTCACTACATTCACATCCATACTCATCCTATGGGATTTAACATGGGATCCCAGCTTAAGTCTATGATTATACCTTAACATGGTGTGATCTTCATCCTAGGCTTTGTTCACAAAGTACGTACGCACTTTTTAAGAAATCTAGACCCCCCCCCCTATGTTCGCAATTGTTCGCATGTTGTCATTTAAGTAAAAGTACGTACGCATTTCCTGTTTCCTAATAAGTAATGGTATGTTTATATCAGTTTTATTCTGAATAAATTATGTAAAAATACATCTTTAAAAATAATATTGTTTATTTTAAAAATTGTAAGTTGTTATTTTATTTTTAGGAAATTTACCATAAAATTTAATTGACCGTAAGACACGAGAATGGAAATTATAAAACTATATAACAAGTTATTATCCGAATACAAATTTTACGTTTTTTATTATATGTGCCTTAATTAGTAGGTAATTAATATAATGTTAACTAAATATTTAAATAATAATTGTTGTAATTGTATTTTAATTAATAAGGCGTTAAAATTTTATTGGCAGTGCTTATATTGATTGTAAAGTTTATAACTGATTTCTCTCTCTCTCTAAAAATTTTTATCATTGTTTTTGGTCTAAATGTCAATTTAAGACAAAATAAAAATATCATCGTACATGGCACTATACAAATTATAGTATACATATTCATGGCTTACCTCTTATTTTGCCTCGTGTTCTACTGTTCATTAAATTTTATGGTAAATTTCGTCAAATAAAATTATAATAATTTTAAAGTTTATTTTTAAAACAGATTAAAAGTATATAATTAAACACTTAATTATTTTAAGATCACAATTAACAAAAAGTTTTAACAAACCTGTTATATTTTTATTAATGTAATATTAAATTTATAAAAATGACCGTGGCAAATCTATCAATAAAACTGGACATACCAGAGCCGACAATGATCGAGATGGAAAGTAAACAAAAAATCAAGAATAAATCACTACCTGAGCGCATATCGGCGTTTGGTATTATATGTGCCTTAATTGGTATGTGATTAATATAATGTTGACTAAATTTTTAATTGATTTTTGTTGATTAATTGATTAGGTGTTACAATGTTTTCGTTGGGATCGCTTATAGCAAAGTTATTAACAGATTTACATTCAATAGAAATACTCGTTTTCAGGTAATAATAATCTTTGTAATTTAAGCTCTCTACTAACTTAACTCTATTACTAATATTATAGTACTAAATTATTACGATGTTTATAAAATTATTTATGTATACTAAACAATGTAGAACTATTACAATAAATACAAAAATATAATTGCATATATTTTGTTCAATCGAAAGGCTGCATAAAATTTTATTTTATAATTTTATTATTTCTATTAGATATTATTATTTTATTTTTAAACTGTAAACAATTATATTGTTTTTTATTATTTTGTAAATATATAAAATAAATGTTTAAATTGGGATGAAATAGTTTATCCATTATTTAACAAACTTAAGATTGCAAACTGTAACATGGATCATCTCAAAAATACATTAGCATAAATAATTACTCTAATTATTAACTATTGGAAAATACAAATTATACAGATAATAATATATACTTTTTTTGCAAAACCAGATGCATATTTCAATTCATCCCCTTCTTTATCATAACTGTATGGAAAAAATACCCCGTTTTCGGGGAACCGGGACACCGATGGGACCTATTCATTAGGTGTATCACTGGTACCACATCACTAATCACCCTGTACACATCTTACCGGCTAATGCCACTATCTGATTCAACCACAATCTACCAAGCATCCCCAATATTTGTCACAGTATTTGCATACCTAATACTGCGAGATCGACCCAACGTGGTCCAGCTAATCACCGGGGTGATAACAGTAATCGGGGTGTTTATCATATCTAAACCCGAGTTCATATTTGGTTCGGATGGTCCGGACAAGTATGACAAGCGCTCGATTGGCTTAGTATTGTCGCTGACCGCAGCGATAACATCGGCACTTTCCCTGATTAATTTGCGCAAACTTAAGTCGACCCCGGTGCCCGTAGTGGTCATGTGGTACTCCGTGGCAGTTGTAGTCATCGGTGGGTCAGTGTTACCAATACTGGACCGTTGGATACTACCATCCGGTATCAGGCAATGGGGTCTATTGGCGGCTATAGGGGCTGCCGGTGTGTTGAATCAATATTTCCAGACCACCGCGTTCAAATATGAAAGTCCCGGGCCCATCTCGGTCACAAGAAGTTTTAATATTGTACTGGCATTCATATGGGAAATGACAATATTCCACGAACCTGTCCAGTGGCAGTCCATTACCGGTGCTGTACTTATTTCGTCGTGTGTAGTGATGACAGCTGTGTATAAGATATATCAAGAATGTCCCAAAAGGTTCGAGAAGTTTTTAAAGCCAGTATTCCGGATGTGCCGGAAAGGTAACGGTCACAAGGATAGTGATGGCAATCCTAGTGATTGTAACAATAATAGTAAACTACAGTTGGGTACGAGTGATGGCCAGTTGAGTGACACTATCAACACAATCTCTATCTCTCTCTCAATTTGAAATAACACATAAACAAATAAGTAAAATATTATATTGACATTTATATATATTCACATTTATATTGACATTTACCGCTAACATTATGATGAATTTATATTTTTTAAATAAAAATTTGACTATTTACATTATTGCCTAAATGTCATTTATTGGTCATTCACTTCCCGTAAAAGTTTTAGGTTTGAAATATTACATTAATCGATTTATTATATACCTTGTTAGATAATTTATTGTATATTTTATTATAATATTAATAAGCACAGTATATCTAAATATCATTAAATAATTTTTACTGTAATTTATTATAAATTGGTTATATTCATAATAAAATAAATTACAATATATTAATATTAAATAATTGAGTAAGAATCAAAAAGTGGTTATATAATTTATTGTATACGTTATGGCAGCTTATTGTAAGCTAAATGCATAACGATAATGTTTTATTGATACGTGGTTTATTTTTATAATACACATTTTAGTAAGATTTTATAATTTAATAAAGTAATATACTTTATATATTTATTTAAAATTTTATAAAGGGGGATTAAATTAATCTTGCGCATCGAGTTTTTGTTATAAATATAATAAGAGAATTAGATTCTGTACAAAGTATATAATAGTTTAATATTAGCTGTTTTTTACATACCCTAATGCGCGATGTGGGTCACGTGATATTCTTAATAATATATGCATTTTAAATGACTATGTTACTATTTAAATTTACAAATTTAAAAGCAATATCATATTTACAATATTTGCAAACGTATAATTAAAACTCAATTACATATGGTGTACCACTAGCATGACCAGGTGGAATATCCCACACACTTTGCTTGCGTCTAACATAACTGCCTTCAAATGTATTCCCTTCCCACATACTACATTTACGCTGACCAAGTTCATTTTTGGTAAACTTTGATGGTAATTTATCATTAACGTCACAGATATTACCAACTTCTTTACTAATACTATAAACATGGCCATTTTTATCAGGAAACTTTGCACCAACATTATTTTCGTGGTTAATATCGAGCTTATTTTTATTGCCAACTGATCTACAACAGCATAATTTACTATATTTATCGGGATTTTCGCTATAAATTTTATAGGCTGCCACAATCAGCACCGATAGGCCGATGAGCACCGAACCTATGATGGAGGCCAAGTGGAGTGGTTCCGAAAATATTACGGCTTCCCATATAAACGACAGCACTATTTGTGAGCTCCGGGTAACGGATATGGGCCCCGGGCTCTCGTACTGTATGGACACGGCCTGAAAGAATTGGTATAAAAATCCCGCGGCGCCTATTGCGAGCAAAAGTAGCCAGGTGATCCAGTCGGTGGGCAGTACCCACCTGTCCACAAATGGCAGTACAACTGATCCGGTAATTACTATAGTTAGCGAATACCACATCACCATCAGTGGTACGGGAGTAGTCCGTAGTTGGCGCATTGATATTAGACTGTAGGCGCTACATACAGCTGCTACCAGTGCTAATATAATACCGGTAATACGAGACGGGTAGGCACGCTCTTCCTGGTTGTCGGAACCGAATATGAACGCCGGTTTTGATATTATGAATACACCCAATAGCGTGAGTAGGCCTGTAGCTATTTGTACTGTGGTAATTTTCTCTTTGAGTATGATGTAGGCAAATACGGTGACAAAGGCCGGACTGGACAGGTAGATAGTGGTGGCGTCTGAGAGTGGCATTAGTCTGTAGGCCATGTATATTGATATCGAGCATAGAGTGCCCGATAGGCACC
The DNA here is from genome assembly GCA_905368565.1 of Medioppia subpectinata. Lineage (NCBI taxonomy): Eukaryota > Metazoa > Arthropoda > Arachnida > Sarcoptiformes > Oppiidae > Medioppia > Medioppia subpectinata. The sequence goes on from CAJPIZ010000538.1 coordinate 20,038, forward strand.
GTAGGGTTAGTTGTATGCGAGCACCCGGTAGGCCAAAAAATGGGTACCCTTTCCATAGCGTTATGATTAAGTATGGTATGAATTGGAATAGACATCTGTTTTAGGGTTGAAATAGTTAAATGTAATTTTTAAAATAATTTAATTTTATTTAAATGCTGATAAGGTTAGTAAAAGAAATTTTTGAAAAATTTCATTCTAAAGACTAAATATCTTAAATTGAAATATCAGAAATATGAGCTTTTTTTGGCTAAAACTCAATATTTCAATTTAAGATATTTTGTCTTTGGAATGAAATTTTTCAAAAATTTCTTTTACTAACCTTATCAGCATTTAATGTAGTTTTTAAAAATATAATGAATTATATTGAAATATAAAATTATTTTTCATCCCCATAGGTTATCATGGGGAAATTAGCTTACTTTGACCACTTGCCATGTGAAAACGTGTAATTCAATAATAGTGGTTCTTGGTTATTATAACACTTTGACATCTGCCTTACATAACCCCCACACCCCACCCCTCCCTATGATAAGCACAATAGCCACAAACTATGGGTCTCGCAAATGCTCCATTTTCAAAACAAAAAAGTCACGTGACTAAAAAAATTTTAACTCTCAATAAACTTCCCGACGTTGATCTATGTATGTGTGAAGTTTCAATATTATCACTTTAAAGGTTCCAGAGTAATCGCAAATCTCCCTTGTGGGAATTTAAATGAGGATCCTTATATAATTGAGAGCGAAGTAAATAAATACCTGAAAACTAGTATTTCAATTGAATGCAAATTCGTTAATAACTTAACGATAAGCGATGCCAATGAAAACATTGTCTCTCCTATTAATAAAATTGCATTTAAAACAATGTTTGAACATGCAAAATTAATTACCAAAAAGTGCGCATAGTAAACCAAAAGCTGGAATGCGCTCCGGTATACGTCTCCATATGCTGACCGGCTTTTCAATTATATATACCGGATCTTTGGGCAAATTAATGCAAACATCAGGGTACTTTGCATTCATATTAGTGTGAATATATGTATTTAATTTACGTAAATAATATTTATTAAATATATGTTTCTTTTTAATAATTTTATTAAATAAAAATTATTATAAACTGTAATATATAACTATAATTCTATATTATAATATAACTTATAAATAAGTTGATAAATCTAATGTAATTCATGTAAAATCAGTGATAAAATACTAAACAATTGTTATATCATTACTAAATATAATAATTATTTTTATTGATTTTGGTCCTAATGTTAAAATAAAGACTAAATAAAATATCATCATACATGGCACTAACTTATATAACATACATTTGCATGACCAATAATTGACTCTCGAGCCACTCATAGGGCCACTTATGTATAGTGAAGTTATACTTTAGTAATAGCATGACTAATGCTATCAAATATGAATCTGTCACTAAATCGCTATATTTAAAACTTATACAGTACTAACTATTTACTATTACATATCAACGTGACAATCCCTGCACACGACATTTCTATCCTCGTGTTTTACGGTCAATTAAATTAAATGAATAATTTCCAAAATAAAATACAGTCGTATAATCTATCAAATAAAATAATGTTACTTAAAATAATTTTTTAAAGTAAATTATTCAGAACATGTCAAACATAAAACTACAATTACTTATTAAAATGCACACTAATTATTGGTAAATAAATTATAGTTAAAGCGTGCAACAAAATGTGTAATACAAAGTGTGTACAACATATTTAATTTAAATTGTATTGCATAAACATAATTTAAAAATTTTAACCCAAGTAAAATTAATTGATTTATTTAAAAACCACGTTATCTGGCCATGTAACGCGAAATTAATAACACACAAACGTGGTCCTGAAATTATTAAATTTAATTAAACTGTATTTGAAATTTATAAATTATAATTAGATTACTTATATAATATTTTGATCTTGACCTTATAATCTGTACTGTACACTTGTATGTCTCGTGGGTTACTATATCATTAAGTTTATATCATTGACGTATTGTTATAATAACCCATATGAACTTTACATTATTTAAAACTATTGATAGATGAATAAAAATGTCAAATTATTATCAAATACGATGATACATAAATATGTATATAATTAATAAATTGTTGCGGACTGCATTCACTACTCGTTATCATACTCAATATAACTTATTATTATTAAATTATAAAAATGACCATAGTAAATCCACCAATAAAGTTGAACGTACCGGGGCCAATAATCACCGAAATGGAAAGTCAATCAATGGTTAAGCAAAAATCACTACCCGAACGCATACCGGCGTTTGGTATTATATGTGCTCTAATTGGTATGTATTAAATAAATAACATGTTCATTCTGTAATCAATTTATAATTCGTATGTGCTTTAAATGAGAGTTATATTTTAATTGATTAGGCGCTACAATGTCTTCGTTATCATCGCTTATAGTAAAATTGTTAACAGATTTACATTCAATAGAAATACTCGTTATCAGGTAATACTTGGAATTGCTATTTATAAACTGTAACATAAATATGCAATCGTAACAAATAATATGAAAAATTTTTACAATATGCAATTGGATAAAACTTTTTTTAATAAATAAAAATCTAGATCCATATTTCAATTAATAGTCTACTTTATCATAACCGTATGGAATCGTTATCCGATATGCGAGAAACCGGGACACCTATGGAACCTATTTATGAGATGCATCAATGGCACCATCTCGTTAATCACCCTGTTTATATCATACCGGCTAATGCCACTATCAGATAGCGTCACGATCGCACACACATGTCCAATATTTGTTACATTATTTGCGTATTTAATACTTCGAGACCGACCCAACGTGGTGCAGCTAATCACCGGGGTGATTACGGTCATCGGAGTGTTTATCATATCAAAACCAGAGTTCATATTTGGGTCGAAGGGTCCGGACAAGTATGACAAGCGTTGGATTGGGATAATAATGTCGTTAACCTCAGCAATAACAACGGCAATGGCAATGATTAATCTACGTAAACTTAAGTCGACCCCGGTGCCCGTATTGGTCATGTGGTACTCATTGGCAGTTGTGGTTATCGGTGGGTCAGTGTTGCCAATACTGGACCGCTGGACACTGCCCACCGGTATCAGGCAATGATTAATCTACGTAAACTTAAGTCGACCCCGGT
>CAJPIZ010000539.1:0-23200 GCA_905368565.1 Medioppia subpectinata
CCCCACCCTACGGGATTTAACATGGGATTACAGCTTAAACCTATGGCTATACTTTAACATGGGATTCTTGAGTCTATGAGAGATTAACATGGGATTACAGCATAATCCTATGGCTATACTTTAACATTGATAATGCTAAGTCTATGCCAATGCTAATCCTATGGGTAATGTTAAGTCTATGGCATAGGGATAACATGGGTCTAAGTCTATGGCAATGATAAGTCTATGGGACTAATGCTAATTTTATGGGCTAATGTTAAGTCTATGGACAATGCTAATCCTATGGGCTAATGTTAAGTTTATAGACAATGTTAAGTCTATGGGGGAGTGCTAATCTTATGGACTCTTATTAAATATATAGATAATGCTAATCTATTCTTTGATCATCACCCGAATCGTGGTTAACGTATAGCATCGCTGTGTGATCCTTGTTTAAATTATTATTTGCATCTCCAGTGGTCGTACGTTAAATCAATATTAAACAATATTACGTTAAAATATTGTTAAATTTTAATATATTGTACAACTGTGCAATTAATAATTTTAAACTATATTATTACGGTAATTATTATGCAAACTGTATAAATATTCAATTTTATCAACTTATCACTTATAATAATTTAGTATTTAACTTGTAATTTATTAGTTTTAAAAAAGAGTATTGTAAAAATTAGTATTCTTTATTTGTAATAGATGTTGTAATAGACTATAAAACAAGTTGTATTAATTATTAGTAACTAATAAATCTTTGAATATTAAAATATTGCATATTTATTGATTAACTATTTAGCGACATATTCATAAAGACAATAATTATCTTGTTTACTAGTTGTTGATTATTAAATCAATAAATTATATACAAACTAGTATAAATAATAACCTTGAGCTATTTAATACAAAATTTATTATTTATTTGATAAATCTTATAAAATCAACGTAAAAATGTTGACCAAAATTAACAATAATATATTTACAATCATATCATATGTGATATATTTTACGGGATGTATGTATAAAATGCTGGATATAAGTTACATATACTTCTCATACAAAACCACTACTGATGTCAGGTTTGACACTAAATCCATAGAACAGGTGCCGGCGATTACCATGTGTTTTGGGAAACAAAATCTACAAAACGAGCATGATGCCGTAAATATTACTTATTTGAAAACGCTCTCGGTTAGCAAACAACTAGACATGGCTGAATTGTGGATTAAAAACAATTCGCAATGTTTTGTAATAAACAAGCTTGGCCAAGTAGTAGACTGTCCATCTGTCACTAATTACATTTATTCAATTAACCTTCACGAGTGTTATTGTGTTACAATATTTTCTCAATGGATAACCAATTATAAGGGAAAATATAACTCCGAATTTGGAAATAATGTTTACGGCGCTAAATTATTTACCGTGTTAAGTTTATCAAATAAAGCTAATTTAAAAAACAAAGTATTACTTTTGTACATACGCTCTCAACGGGACAGGTTATTTAAATATTATAGCAATGGTTTAGTTTATATCAACACTAGCCATGCAAACATCGCGCGCATAAAATACGCCAAATCAACCATCGTGCATCAACACATGATTAAACATGGTGCTAATTGTAGTGACCGGGATACGACAAGTGACATGTGCATTAATAATTGCATTATAGACATGTACCTAGATAAATATTCGGCAATTCCGGGCAATATTCTGTACGCCAACACAGATATCAAATCAAACCCTGGAAACCGTAGCTATTATTTTACCGAACAATACAACACTAGTATAAACCGGGAATGTAATACCCGGTGGAAAGCGGGTGTTGAGTGCGTACAACACTATTATACAGCTGAGCAAACCGATGTTGATTACCCGGCCTTTTTGGCCGACACCTATCACGTGGTCTTTGAGATACCGTCGGAGCCCGAAGTGATATACACTATAACCCGGAAAATGTCTGTCGAAGAGTACTTGTGTTTTATGGGCAGTCTATTCGGCCTGTGGTTTGGTTTTTCTGTATTGATGTTTACAAAATGTTTGAAACAATTTTATAAACAATATGTATTGAACGTGTTTCTCAAACATTATGTAAATAATAATAATAATAATTTTAATTTTCACTTTAAGTTACATATCTTGAATGCCATTCATAGGCGTTCGGGTAATTTATTTTTACGTAAAAATTAAATGAGCAATGTACAATAAATTTTAATGATTTTTAAACTATGCTAATTAAATATTGTATTTATTATCTAATTCCATAAAAATTCATGTTAAAGCTTAAAATAACTTTAGCATTAAATAATAGGCTATTGTATAACTTTTGTATTTAAATAATAATCATTTAGATTATAAGCAGGCAAAAAATACACCTCAGTACACCCAACATATAATCATTATGTTGTAATTTATAAACTTTTCAAATGTTAATCAGTATAAATTATAATGTACTCTGATATAAAGTTTATACTTTAAAAGCACCTCGTCATATTAAAATTATCCCTTATTTTATTTTGCCGTTTTTAATTTCGATCATATTATAAATGTTTAACAGTTAAACTAATATTATGATAGAATATTATTTACATAGTACATAGTTTAACAAATTTATCACTTTAATAAATAACTACTAACTTATTACAAAACAACTATTTGATTAATATATTTCAACACAATTACATCAAATCTGATTTATGTAAGTCATATTTATGGTAACACATTAAGCGAGTATATATTCTTGTTAATAATTAATTAATTTTAATAGCTATAATAATTAAAGCCAAAAACATATTTGCCATGATGACAAGTAAATTCATTATATCAATTTGTCTGACCGGGTTATTGTTATTGACAATAATTGACAATTGCTTAGCAGATCAAATTTTCAACATTGATCTTGGTGTTGTGGAATTGAAATTGTTGACTAAGTCAGCTCCCAATAAGGAAAGCACCTCTAATTCGTATCCAATTCGGCCATCATTAATCTACGGTGTTATGATCTATGCTATCAAGATTATTATTATATAACTAATGTTTTTATTTTATCAAATACTTTATTATAATTGGTTTATAATGTTTAATTTTATATTTAAAATTTGTACTAATTGAAACGTTTGAAATGAATTGATAATTGTTGTTATAGTAACTTAAATTTATAATTATTTTAACATGTAATTTATTTTCTACTTAAGTCTAAAATAATTCCAATAGTATAATCTTTAAGGGAAATCTGTATACAAACGGCAATATAATAATAATAAAATAAATTTTTAAAATGTCACAATAAAATTGCAAAAAGATCAAGAGTAATATTATTAATAATAATATAGGGTATTAATAATAATTGTGTAATATAATAATTAGATGACTTAGGATTAGCGTTGCCAAACATACAAGAATTTCCTTTATTATACAGGAATTTTCATAGAATACAAAAAAATTTCTTGTACATTAAAGCATACATATTTTAATATAAATATTTTAAAAATAAGCTGTAATACAGGGAAATAGAAGAAATTTTGGCACGTTTATACAGGATTTGTAAAATATCATTTGGCAACACTACTTAAAACATCAATAATAAATTTCCCTCTAACAACTAATTGTTATAAATTGTATCATTAATCCAGTCCATTATCCATGTCATGGATACTCTTACGTATAAACCAAAACCGTTGGCTTCCTGTTCACAATGTGTACCAGACTTTGTACGGCTCGCCACTGTTATACCAATGAGCACAGCCCTGCCGTCTACCACCTGCCATAATGGACTACCGGAGTCACCCTGGTGATGGTGGTGGTAGCACACAGTTTTTGTTACATAGATTTAAAAAAATAAAACGATTATTGAATTGATTAGTGAATCACTATTACTAATCACATTCACTTACATAACTTTATTTAAAACTTTTTAAATGAAACACATTGTACACAACTTACTGGACACGTTAGAGTACCATTACGATTCGGGTATTGTTTTGTAAAAATAAAATCTAGGTAATTCCTATAAGCGGGTTCAATGCGAACATATCCCACACGTAGTCCATTACTCTCATGTTCGCCCGCCAGACCATAACCGGTCACAAATGCAAACTCGTGTTTCGCATTAAAATGATCACGTTTTGGCAGACAAATGCTGTTTAGTAAACGATCCGGCTTAAAGTCCATGGCCATGCGAACTTTTATCAGAGCAATATCGTATTGACTCGGTGTGCCGTTAAAGTTGCTATGAGCGAATATATCTTCTGGCCAATAATTTATTTTATGTTTATCAATAACACCAGGGTAAAACTCCAACTTTATGGCGTAACAACCGAAGCAGCTATAAATTGGATAATAAAATATGCACAACACTTGTACCCTTGTTAGAATTAATTTTTAGTTATTTAATAATTACGGAGTATTATGTAATCTATTATATTGTCTATATAATAACTACAGGTTTATAGAAACACACAATTATTGTTAACATATTATTAATATAATATTAAATATAACATAAATGAGATAGTAACTTATTATTATGATTATGAAATAAATAAATAATACTTACACAACACAGTGGGCTGCAGTAAGTATCCAATGTTCGTTTAAAATTACCCCACCACAGTCGGTGCTGTATTGTATTTATATACTTTAATTATAATTTAATATGAAATCACACCAGCCCCCCCCCACTACCTCGGGATAGTTGTATCACCCGAATTGTAGTTATCCTATCAAAATATTTTTACAAACCTTGTTTTATAATTTTTAAGAGCAGGCGGAAAAGGGAACGGGAAATGTCGGTAACATAATAAATGACATAGATCAATACAGTACATACGATTGCCATGTAAGGGACCATATGCTTGGTTTAAAATGTCGAAGAATGTAAACCGTCCAGGGCACATCACCGGGTACGGCTGCTCTGCCACCGTATAGCTTGGGTCCCCCGATATGCCATTTGAAACAATTTTGGTCAATTTGGGGTATGTTTCTGGAAATACCACAATCACTCGTTGTAATGTTGGCATAATGCCATAAATCGCCTTGTTCAATGCAACAATTATGGTTAATTAACGCGATTAAAACTGTACAATTGAATAATTTGTCAATTAAAAATTATTATAATTAATTCACAATATATTACCAATGATAGTATTCAAATAAAATGCCATGTCCACACGGTAAAATGGTTTTTTAATATTATTATAAATTTATCAATTATAATTACACATAAATTGTGACTCTATTTACAATAATTCATTTGGTTTGTAATGTAATAATTTGTTGTATTATTCTCATATTATAGTGTTTCATTATGGTGTTAAATATTAATTAAAATTTAATTCCCAATAATGACTTAAATAACCAAAATATTCAAGTATCGCATTGTCATATTAAGTTTATAAAATTTTAGCACATTCATAATACACGATGTTTTAGTTTTGACATATCGAGATCGACGTCCATCAAATTTATTATATTTATAATTTAATTGTAAGTTTAAAATTGTTTGTATTTTCTTACAGTTTCCAATAGACATTGCTCTATAAGATTATGATCCGGAGCAATTAAATTAATTATTTATTACAAAAAATATATGTTGCATGTGTTTTATTATGCTAAAAATTAAATGGATTCGTTAATTAGAACTAATATAACATAGTATACCAGATATTATGTAATAGTATTCTTATCATTATAGATTTATTGTTATAAATAATTTACACAGAATAAATTTATCAATAAATGATTGTTTAAAAAAAATCACAATCACATTCTATTTCCCACTATTATATTGATGTTCATTAATAAATAGTTTAGTGGTTGTAGAAAATATTAATATAACTTGTAAGTTATTACAACATAATCAAAATCTATTAAAGGTATAATAAATCAATTAAAGCAAAAGGCTAATTTATAAATATCTAATATTAAACATTGGACAGCTTTGTTTGTACTTATCTATAAACTCGCTGTTTTAATCAATCTTTACACTTAAAAGTGCTCTGATAAAACAATTTGTTGGCTAAATACAGTTAGACTAATTGCTTTATAATTAAATCTCATTGTAATATACATTTAAAATATACCAACATTGATTAATAATAACAAACAAACAATAAGTAATAAGAGATGTATTTAGCATGAGTACAAGTAATAGAAGTAATGTACATTTATAATCATTTATTTATTAAAAGTAAAATTAACAAGCAAACTTGAAAACAAATTGACAGTGATTCAGTGTGTTTACATTTGAATCCGTGTATTTAATCAAACTTAATTAATCATCAGGATGTTTAATTAATAACTAAACAATATTTAATCAGAACATAATAAAAATCAGTCACAAAACAATTAAGTTGCAATTATATTACTAGTAATTATTGTTGTATTTGTAATCCAGCATCAAACATACCGGTGTCATTTATTAGATGAATATGGTGATTGTTTTGTTTAAATAACTTACATTTAATCCACCTAGATCAAAATCTAATTTCTACAAAACACTGGTTGTAAGTATCATAAGACACAAACCACTTGAAAAGCCATGTATTTTGATCTAAAACTATCAAAACTACTGTGTAGTTCAATGACAAACAGGACAGTAATAATATAACCAGGGTTAAAACGGGTATTGCAAAACTACATGCTAACATATGAGATAGGGAAAACCAAACGTTCACCAACTTTTCATATTATGTCTATTAGAAAATTATGGCTAGTAATAACTCAAAATATACATAACCCATTTTAACAAATTATATACTAAAATGTTCATTTGTAAAATATAAATTAATAAATGTTTCAGGATTTATAAAACAAATAAGTTGCATATAAGTATCACAATTTCTCACACCCCCATAGAGATAACATGGAAAAGTTGGTGAGCTTTTGGTTTTCCCTAATTCATGTTTACTACTGTATTATAAGTAATTTAACTGATTCTTAGTGTAAATATGGAATGTTTTTGCAACATGCTCAAATCAAATTACTGTAATGTAAAATAAATCAATAACTGCTAGCTATATAAATAGCGTGAACATCGTGGGAGAGTTTAGAGTAGTTTGTTTTAATTATTACTTTACATTGATCATTTAAGTAGTTAACTTGTAATAACTTAAATGTTTAGCTAATATAGAATTTATTTTAGTTTATATTCACTACACTATTTATTAAATCATCATCATAGTAAATTAAGTTTTATAAAAAATGTTTTTATTATAATAAGAATTAATAAATAATTTTTACTAACTTTAAAATAAAAAGTTGCTTAATACAATTTCTCGTAAAATAAACATAACCCACATCAAACATGGATTTTAACCAAAACACCCTTGATGACAATATCATTCATACGGAGCCCCTGAACGACGTGACGACTGGCACAACAAACGGCTACTTAAAAGACGTGGACAGCACCGACCTGTCCGGTCGACTCCGGCCATCCCTGGCCTCTATATCTCCCGTTCGGCCAAAACTTCCCTTCAAAACCAAATTCTTCTACAGTTTGGGTCACATTTACAACGACCTGACGGTCAGTATATGGTTCTCGTATACATTGCTGTACTTTAAGTACCAGTTTGACGACTCGATGGCCGGTGCCTTGATTTTAATTGGGTATGTGTTTTAAATCACCTTGTGGTATTAACTATGTTCAATTTATTTTAAGATTCTGTTGTTTGTAATTTTTGTAACTAACTATGTAAATTTAGTTTTCTAATATTAAATAGTACAAATACTAGAAATTTTACATTTATAACAAAATATAACATCTCATACATGTATAGCACAGCTATTATTCTAATGTAGATTTATTTAAATACAATTTTCAATTTTAAAGTGCATTATAAGATTATTAACACATTAAATTTAATAACAATTATAAAATATTGATATCACAGCCAATTCGCGGACGCCATCGCCTCACCGGTAGTGGGTTTCCAGTCGGACCGGCCGTCAGACCTATGGATCTTCCGGTACGGGCGCCGCAAGACGTGGCACCTGTTGGGCGTTATTATGAACACCATAAGTGTGCCCATCGTATACAACACACCTTGTTTTCCGGGCAATTGCGAGTTGGCCTCCAGTTGGGCCCGGTTTGCCTGGTATGCTGTGCTCATCATTATATTTCAGAGTGGTTGGGCCGCCACCCAGGTATGTACTTTTGCATATGAGTGTGTGGTTGATATTGTGCTAGTATTGTGCTGTTTTATCATGGTAATTATTTTTTATGCAGGTCAGTCACGTGAGTTTGATTGTGGATCTGACTGATGATACCAATGAACGGATAGCGTTAAACGCGTACAGGTTTGTGATCAATACATCCTTGTTTTATCATGTTTAAGAATTTTATATTATTTTATTTTGAGTTGCACATTATATTAATTTCAAAATTAACAAGTTAGTCTATGTATATATTTGTATTTTTAAAATACTGTATAATTTAGGTATTTATTATCCATCATAATGTAATTATTATAATATTGACAGTAAAACAAATAACTCTAATTGAATAATATTTATTTAAATTATTTTGAGAATGTCTTGCCCATATATTGTTGACAAATAAACACAATAAAAGTAAGTTAATTTGTTGATTAACAACATGTTTTGTTAGAAGCTTTTTATCCATAAATTGATAACACAATATAAATATTAGTTTATTATTTAATACTATTATTTACCTAAATCATACACCAATGTCAACTAATAATTATTATCGTGATTTTATCAATCATGTTTATTTATAAGTATTTATGCTGTAAACTGTCTAAGAAAATATTTAACTCTATTTACCTATTATATTTACGTAAGCTGATAACTGCAAAATTAATTTAGTTTACTTTACCAATTAACTATCGTTTACAATAGAACAAGTAATGTACCATGATAAAACCTTTTTTATTATAGACAAGCGGCAACAATCGGGGCAAATATATGCCTATATATGGTCACACTATTTGTTATCGGGTTTGGCAGCAGCGACACATTGAGCAAGAAAGATTTAGACGTGTTCACGGTCAGTCTCAACTTCATTAATTTAAACGCAACCATATTTTAAAAAAATACGATTACATCTAGTTATAATTAAATTTACATTACAATAATTCAGCAAAATTAATAGTTTTAAAACCACCTTACTCACTTCAAAAAATAGAAAGTTTCATACATAGTGTGCGGCATTGGTATCGTATTCTCCATACTATTCCACGTATTCGTTAAGGAACCGGAATATACAGCCAAACCCCGTAAAGTGCGGCCATCGGTGTTTACCGTAGAGACCAAACGTCTGGCACAGGCCAGTCGTGGGTCGACCAGCACAATGACCCTATTGGCCCAAAATCAGCCCGACACTGCCAGCTCAGGCCGGCCATCGATTTGCGCCATACCGGAGCCCTCGAGCGTCGAGTTAGGCCAGTATTTACGGTCAAAGGCTAATCAAAAACGGTGGTCCCATTGGTTGAAGAGTTTTAGTTTTTGGAAAATTACCTGTATGTATACAATGGCACGCATGTTTGTGAATTTGTCCCAGGTGTATACGCCGCTCTACCTTCAGGATACATTAATGATGCCCAAGGTATTTTAAAAAGTTTTAAATCTCTCTCTCTCTCTCTAGTTTGACTCAGAGTTTGCGGTAAATAATATCACCCGGATAATATTATAAACTAACTTGTCAACGAAACATATCTCCCACTTTGTAATTTAAGCAAATCCTTGCGCCGATCAATAAACTCTCTCTCTCTCTCTCTCTCTCTCTCTCTCTCTCTCAGTACTCTTCCCACTCTTCTTCTTCTACTTGTGATCATATATTCATAACTTTATTCTTCATTTAATGTTCAAAAAATGTCTGGTTATTCATCACTCACGCCATGAGTTTTGAGGTTTCGATTTTTGCAAACAAATGCATTGATATGTTTGCAAATGTTTAGACCAACAGTTATTGTTGTGTAGGAAATGCACGAACAAAAAATCAAGTCTTATCTCGATTTATATGTCGAAGAAATGGATGAAAAATGGTTTTTTGCATAAAAAGACTATAAATTTTAAATTAGTAGAAATATAAGTCATTTTTCGTTTCTCTCTCTCTCTCTCTCTCTCTCTCTCTTTCTTCACAAAAGATATCCAATATTTGATATTAAATCTCTACTTTTAAAGTCAATCATTTCAATGATCGGGAATTACTTCAAATGTAATATTATATGAATTCTTGAAGTGTACTTTTGAATGAACACTCCTTCTCCTCGAGTATATTCCAAATGCTTTATACGAATGAAAATAAATAAATATTTCCATTTAAGAAATCTAATGAAATATATATATTTATTTCTCTCACTTTACTTTCATTTCAACATTAAATAAGTTATGACTCGCGACGAGAAAGTGAAGCCAAATATTTTTATTTTGCACCAAATTATCGACAAATGAATTGCCTGTGATTTGAAATAAGTTTTTGGTGTGAAAACTAGTTTTGTTAGCCAATGCATGAACTCGTATAACAACTAATCACATAAAATCATTAGAGATCTAATTTTAGATTTGTCTCCTATTTTTGCCTTTTGTTTCTGCATTTGAAATGATAATAAAAGAGCGCAACAAAACTCATTGAATTTCTTTATGACAACACAATTATGTGAAAGAATGGATTCAATAAATAAATTGAATGAAAATAACGATTAATAATGGGCTACGAAGTGATAGTATAATGTATTGTATATATGTATGTATTGTTTACGCTATATGTGTGTTATATAAGCACTTGGATCGTGAAGTTCATACCGTTTTCATGAAATTGATAAGCGCTGTCCCATAAGGCCAGGGATCTCTACTCTCGCAACTTATTGTAGGCATAGATTGCGATATTGATTGCTGTTGTGAGCGCTCAAAATCATCGACAGCTTTGGCAAAGAGGTGCACAGAATCGTATAGCAAAGCGGTAGTCGTCTGTAGTTCGTCGTCGTCGACATCGAGTCCAAGAAAAGTCGTTACCAAACCATACAATAAGAAACGCATATAAAGAATGTATTCAGTTATGGATTACATGGGAATAGGAATTATATGTTAACATCAAAATATTGTTTGATTTCTCTCTGATTATTGATTTGGATTTTTCTGATCAATACTGCGCTGACAACTATAACAACTAAATTTATTTTCCGGTTTTCCTTTTGCTTTATGCCAACGATTTTAACGTTGCGAATAAAAATGTTCATGTTTTTTGTGTTTATGCACTAAATTTTCATATGACAGGCAATAAATGTCTGTATTATATATTGAATATACAGTATTTGGCCGTATTATGAAATGAAATGCATGATGTATACCGGGATGACTTTCTTGACGGCAGAGTGGGGTCGACCCGATATCCAATCGCGTGTCATATAACCAATTTGCTGTCCCTTCGGGTCAAGTAATGTAAGGCCAGTGATGTTGGTTTGCGTGTATTGAAATTCACTCAGATTTAGCGCATGAATGTCCTAATAATGAACGGAAGGGAGAGAAAAAATAAAGAGTAAAACACATGATAGAAATGCAATTATTTCGCTCTTTAGTTGTGTTGTGACAGTAATAGTGTTACAGAAGAGAGAGAGAAGAAAAATGCCAATACATTAGAAGACGTTTGCGATACTATTTTCTATCCTTAAACAACTCTCTCTCTCTCTCTCTCTCTCTCTCACTTTCTCTCTCACATACTATTGTGTTATTTTTCTGTAACATATCAGTGAATTTGATTGAGAAAAATGTTTTATAACTTAAATAAGAGACAAAATTATTGCACACAATATGTGTCACGACTTGAGTCGACAAACCGTACAGACATTGCCGATGAAGAAGAAGAAGATTCACAAGTAGTGGAAGAATGAGAGCTGATATTTAAACAAGTCATGTCTCACTATCAACACAATATGCAGTGATAATCATTGATTCGCTTAAACTAACGAATTGTTCAAATAATTCATTTAATATATAATATTTGCTGTGTTTTCATGCAATCAATACTTAATATAAGTTGTGATTTATATCACAGAATAACTGTATAACTGTTTCGGTTTATTAAAACTAATATTATGTTCACTTGTCTGACACATCTTCAAACCAGATGAAAAACAAAACAAGGATTGCAGTCAAATGTCATATTTCAGCTATTTTTCATTAAAACAATTTTTTTTCTAAACGCATACAAAATATTAGTTTATAAAAATAATATTATTCCATAAGAAATATATTTCATGAATATTTATCGTTTACCCATACAAATAACATTATCTCATACTTCTTATGCAGAATTGTGTCTAAAAATCATATATCTCTATCTGTTTCATCGCATTCTGAGAGAGAGAGAGAGAGAGAGAGAGAGAGAGAGAGAGACGCATCCTTTGATTCTCTTTTGATATAAGACATCACTTTTAGGCGCTGTATATATGCGGCCGACTGTCAAACAGTAGCTAATAAAATAAAGGCATTCTCAGCACACCTTTTGCCTCAACATTTTCAAATGTAATATCATATACACTATTGGTATATAAAATAGTAAACGGGAAGTTTTTTTACTTATAGAAATTTAAAGTTAATCCTGTCTTTCGTTTATATATAGTTCATTCTTCAGCCCAACTGATGGACGACTAATTCAATAACAACAGGAAATTCTCCGATTTTTGATTCGTGTCATAGAATCCAATGCTAATATTGTGAATGACAATAAACTATTAGGCATTTGCATCGTTGGCAGCCATCGTATATAATAACAATCGTAATAAGAATTCTGACACAAAATTACAATATATGTATCGATTACATAAGAAGAGCAGAGAGAGAGAGAGAGAGAGAGAGAGAGAGAGAGAGGATTGTGTGATGTAATGTTGGTATCGGAGAGTTTGTTGACTTATTTGTGTTCACAACAGAAATGAAAGAATAAAAGTCAAGATATCATGAATCATAATAATTCGAGTCATCCCGGGCTTCAATTCACATCATATCCATTAGCTATCATTTTCACGCATCCTTTGATTCTCTTTTGATATAAGACATCACTTTTAGGCGCTGTATATATGCGGCCGACTGTCAAACAGTAGCTAATAAAATAAAGGCATTCTCAGCACACCTTTTGCCTCAACATTTTCAACTGTAATATCATATACAGTACAGTACTGTACTCTCACTCTATCGCATACACTATTGGTATATAAAATAGCGAAAACGGGAAGTTTTTTTACTTATAGAAATTTAAAGTTAATCCTGTCTTTCGTTTATATATAGTTCATTCTTCAGCCCAACTGATGGACGACTAATTCAATAACAACAGGAAATTCTCCGATTTTTGATTCGTGTCATAGAATCCAATGCTTTCTTTGCAATCCCTCTATATATGTACTGTATTTATATATTATGTGAGTTTACATTTATTTTTTACTTTATTGCAGAAAAAAATATTCTTTGAAAAATTCACATAAACCTCGAATAAAATCACAAATTCTTCATTCGATGGCAAGAAGAAGAAGACGAAAAAATTTATGTATTGAATGGTTTAGCAATACTTTATTTTTATTGAAATCGATGTTTTCTCTACTGTCAGTGATTCCGCTCCTTTCGGATCATCTAATGCTATATTCCGTCGGTTTGAGAGGATTCTGGAGACAAGAATTTAGTGAAACAGCACTCGTGTGCAGTATATTTATATATAGAATATTCTGTGTATTCTCTGCTTATGTAACACTCATTCGCTGAGGAGTCTCATTGACTTAACTCGTCTCTCTCTCTCTCTCTCTCTCTCTCTCTCTCTCTGGAGACGAGAAGAATACATTAGCTATGTATATAACATTAAAACACAGTCTTAAGAATAATGCTAACAATAATATATGCTACCGACGGTTGCTACGTTTACGGATTATCAAATAACAGTAAGTGTTATAAATACATGCGTTTTCATGGATTGTAATGATATGATAGTAACTGTGAAGTGAGAGTGAAATGAAAATATAAATTCATAACACAATTGGTATATTCAATACACCAGTGGTTTATTACGTCCCTTATATTCGCAAACATTACTTATTTCACTGAATTTTGGGCTATATTTGGCATTTAAATGTTTTGTTTGTTTTTTCGCTATTTTCTTTACATTACAGACGAGAAAAATATTGATTTATTATAACATTATGTTTGCTTGATTTGAAAGGCATTCAGGATTTTTTTAGTCACTTGTTTCGCACAAATTCCTTCTCACAACCAAACGTACAGTGAGTTTATAAATGCAAAACACAACACAAGTTGCTTATAGTCTACACATTAACACAACAATAAGGACTTCGTTTACTAATTTGAGCCTAATTTTCATATTTCAATATTCTTTATGAGAGCACCAAATGATGGATTATTTTTAACTGCAAAATAAAAATATCCCTCTCTCTCTCTCTCTCTCTCTCTCTCATCTGCAACTAATATCAAACAAAACAAAAACACGAATAATTATTCAAATTTTATTTTCAACAGAGAATTCATTGAAATTATAAAATAAAGTTTACGAGTGCTTTGAAGGCATTGCAAAAAGAGATGCAAATAATTCACTATTTATTATATAAAATAATATGGAAATTAGATATAATTTCATGGGTTATGTTAAATGTATTACAAAAATAACTAAAAAGTTTTCAAATAAATTTCTCTAATGGAGAATATACTGAAATTTGAAATTATTTAATATAAAAATTCTCTATAAATATTCTCAAAAAGTAAATTTATGATTTTATGACTCTTTATACATATACTGTATATATCGAGAGTTATGCTAAACATCTCCCGAAAAAATCTATATCTGTATATATCGAGGAATGTATTAGATTTCATTGAGGATATAATTTATTTTTATCAAAAGTTATGATTTGAAAATGTGTATAATTTTGCCACTAATCGATAGCACAAGTGCTGAGAGAGAGAGAGAGAGAGAGAGAGAGAGAGAAATAAATATCTATAATACATACGAAAAACGAAAGTTTTGTTTTTACTATTTATATTCAATTCCCTTCTCTTATATTTCAATGCTATTAAAGTAATTCTATGTAAAGAGAGAGAGAGAGAGAGAGAGAGAGAATCCATTGACATAAAGAGGCCATTATTTCGACACATTTTGCGAAATTTATTTTAAAATTAAATTCACTAAAAAAGTTATTTTTTAAAGAGAATAACCAAAAAATCAATTATTCATGTTTTGGAGAAAACAGATCTGTTATATAAATTTAAAAAACCCCAATAATAAAATCATTGCCAAAAATAGGGTTTTGAATAAATAAAATTATAATTAAATTATGAATTGAAATTCCGTAATGAATAGAAGTGTATAAATGACAACAAAAAGAAGACAGAAATGAATATTCAATACAATAGAAAAAAGAGGAAAAATGTCTTAATTTCTCAAAGCATTTGTCATTCATAAGCATAACAAAGATGTTGTGATATTGTGTGTCAAAACTGTTTAAAGAATGTGTTATATATTATATATAATAATAACAAGAATATTAAATATTGGATCGATTTATGAAAAGGCAGTCAAATAAAAAGGAAACTCATATAAAAAGCACAAAAAAGGCAAAACAGGCAAAAAATTACAGCCAATCAATTAGATTGCGAACAGATTTAACGGCTGTTCCGTTGACTCAGGAAAATAAAATTTGTGACAATTTTTTTCATATACAGTGTATGTATTTTTCGCTTAGAAATCATTAGCTGAAAGCCATCGCACAATCTCTACATAAGTTTACAGATTTTGCTGTCAATAAAGTCAGAGATATTGAGTATTTAAAACATTGATAAAATATATGTAACGTAATCTGAATTGAAAAGAGGAGAGAGAGAGAGAGAGAGAGAGAGAGAGAGTTGCGTTAAATTAACGGATCATTAAGTTAGAGCCATTGAGCGCCTGATCTCATCGATTCCTTTACAATCGTCAATATATTTTGGGCCAAACTGTTGACAGAAATACTCACACGAAATATATTATTTGCTTTAAATTTTTAAAAATGTGATTTCGATTTGAGAAATATTTCTAATAAACATCGACCGGCGAAATGGGTTTTTAAAGTTTGGTAAAATTAAAATTATTAAACGTTGAAAACTTTGTTATTTGCAATTAATGTGATGTTATATAGGAATTGGAAAAGAGTGCGAATTCTGTCAACACTATATATTTTCGCGAAAAATCCTATGAAAAGCTAATAAATCAATCAAAAACATATTGTGTAGGAAAAAGAAATCGGAGTTTAAATAAGAAATAGAGTTTAATATATTTGCAATAACTCTGTTGTGTATCACTTACTACTCATACAATTTTTATATACTTTGAGAGTAACACGGATTTTATTGGGGAAACTGGATGTTCACAACCAGTGGAGTCACATATGGTGTCAGTACTGGAAAAATGTAAGAGAGAGAGAGAGAGAGAGAGAGAGGCACAGCATTTGTCAAATGTATTAAAGTATGAAAAATGTCTTTTCTTTAATAGACAGACACAAATTTATAGTCAATACAAGACATGTACTGTTATTACAACACATAACGGTTTCTACTTTATAGATATAGTGAAAGAGTGATAATCACATCCCATATCCACAGAAAAAAACATAGTTTGCTTCTCACACCAGTGGCACATGTTTTCGCAGTTAATTAACTTCACTGTTATGTTACCTGCGATCACATTAGTGTCAAATAAAACAACAAATAAAATATTAATTTGTCAACAATTCGGTTGCAAAACATTTATATCTATATTTCGGATACAATTAATCTTTTCATTTGTTTTGTTTGTTGTGTAAAATTCCAGAACTTGAAACTCAATTGAAAAATTGTAATTTTAATTCAATAAATTGTTAGATGTTTTTATT
Organism: Medioppia subpectinata; assembly: GCA_905368565.1. Classification (NCBI taxonomy): domain Eukaryota; kingdom Metazoa; phylum Arthropoda; class Arachnida; order Sarcoptiformes; family Oppiidae; genus Medioppia; species Medioppia subpectinata. The sequence goes on from CAJPIZ010000539.1 coordinate 16,851, forward strand.
AAATTTTTTGTTTTCATACAGAATTGGCATTTTGTTGTTTATTTATATTTAGTGCTCATTTGATAAATATCTAGAGTGTTTTGAGTGAAATATTTGCTCTCAATATTATTGGCTAAGAGTTATCTTCTCCGCCAACAGAGAAGCGAAAACGTCTGGATTCTCATCACGTATTCCTTGAACTCATTTTCGGCACAGAATTTGTGCAAAAAAATAAATAAAGAGAAGAAAATGTTTATTCATATTCATTAGATGTGCCACACATTTGTACCAATAGACAAAAAATAATGTGAATATTTATCTCGCATTTATTTGGCAATAATTTTATTTTTGTACCAAAAAACAACTTCTCTCTCTCTCTCTCTCTCTCTCTCTCTCTCTCTCTCAACAACTAATGATTATTTTTGCTAAGAATTCAATTTCAGTTTCACTCACAGACAGAATATTCTGCACCGAAAAATGTCGATCAAAATTATACTCCGATTCAGTGACCAATACTCAGATATATATAATATAATACTATATTATTATTATATGATTTATACCCAAATTAATAGTCAATTATTGGGTCAAAGCATTACTTCATTTATAGAGAGCCAGTAATTGAATGTCTGAACAGAGAGTTATTTGGTTAACAAAAATAATAAAAACGACGAGAAATTTCTTATTTGTTTTGTTACTTTCTGTCTCTCTATATATAGTGTGTATCTTATGATTGAATAGAAAGCTAAATGCATTGAGAGATGTCTGCAAATATGTGTTCACACAATGCGCTTAATATTATATAATATTATATATAGAAACATATAGAAGAAGCCAAGAAAGGGATGTATTGTTAAAACAAACATAATTTCATTGCACAGCAATTCATTGAGCGGAACGGAAAAAATTTCTGTTTTCCTTAATATATATATAAAAGTCTTTATTATTAGACACAAACTCACAATAGGATGGGATAGTGGACTGGCATTAGCACTGGAGATACACTTAAGCCATGGCCTGCTCTGTGAACTGACAACACGTCTCCAAACATTATATTTTATTGTCAAAAGAGTATAGTTTTCGCCACAATATTCTCATTTAATTTAATATGAGATTAAAACTCAATGAGCGCTTAACTCGCATTTTATTTGCCCTTTTATTTAATACTTCATACAATATATGAAGATATGATGATTGGTCACTGAGGATGAGAGAGGAAGAGAGAGAGAGAGAGAGAGATTATATAATCAAATACGAGCTGATATTATATGATTCAAAATGTTTACTCACTTCACTTTCTATACGCTATTAAAAGGGAATATATCTTTCAAAATCATACAATTTTGAGAAATGTTGACACATTTTACGCTAGTTTTTCATACGAAAAATCATATGATATATTAAGTACTAAACAGTGAAACATGCGATACGTTTTTGAGCACTTAAAATGTAAATTTGAACGCAAAACTCAATTTCAGTTTCTCTTTCTGTGTGTTTTCTACAGTCAAATATCCAGGGATTGAGTGGACCCTTGAAATTGGATAGGAATGGACAGCGAACTGACTTCACACTCGATCTCCTGGAGCTCAAGAAGACTGGCTTCGAAGTCGTGAGTGAAACCGATTTTATTTTTCTCCTCATTTTCTTTATAACATACAATGTTTTGCTAATTATTTTACAGTGCATTGCATTTCATTAATTGCAATTCACTTATTGTTTGTGCAAAACACACGTTTGTTGTGTGCAAATCAACCGAATAAGAATCAGATAATTTCTGAGAAATTTTCCGCAAAAATTCTGTACTAAATTCTGTTGGATATCTTCTCATAACAATCTGATTAGGTTTTAAATAGACTTTAAATAATTAGCTTAAGAATTTATTCCTAATTATATTAATTACTATAAAAATCATTTTAAAATTAAAACTTTTATTTTTAGTTATAAATTTATTTAATTACAATTATCCAAATGATATTTCTTTTATTCACTGTAAGTATCAATCGTTAATAAGACTTCCACTTTGTGTTGCGATAAGAAATGGTTAATTATGTTAAATAGTTTTATATAGAGTTTATATAAATAGCTCTCAAAGAAAAACAATAATTAATTTTGGTTCGTGTGTTATATATAGTTAATTAAAATATCATATAATTTGACTTTACTTTGACTTTCGTTCCGGTTTTTCACTTAAAAGATACGATCAAAGAGTGAGAAACTAATTGCAAATGACTTTCACTCGAGTTTTCTACGAAAATAATGTCATTATGACAGCAGAAAAAAGTTTGTTTTTTAGTTTTATATTTTGAGTTTGATTTTTATTTACATAATTTTATTATACATTCCATTCGTTATATGAAATTTTTCAAGACTCAAACCCATCGGAATATTTGTCTACTTTTGTGCCGACAAAATGAAAACATATACAGATTTTACCCAATATTTTGTTTGCTAACGAATCAAATTCATTAAACAATAAAATGCTGTCAAATATATTTAAGAGATTTATTTAGTTTTTGATTTCCTTCGAGTAAAATACGTAATGTTTTGTAAAGTTTTGCGAATTTTTAAAACAACAAAAAACAATGACATTTCAAAATACGAGACAAATAAATAAATAAATATTAATTTTTCAAATCATTTTCAGACAATTCTTGTGATTGCGTGAAATGGGTTGCAATTCAACCATATATTGAGTTATAAGAAGTATAATGCAAGAGAATATGAGTTAATTCACATTATATTACTTCTCTCTCTCTCTCTCTCTCTCTCTCTCTCTCTCTCTAACGGAGAGATTCGATACATTTTTTATATAATGTGATGAAAAACAGTGAAAAATTGATCGCTCGGCCTATCGGTAGAGCGGAGTCGAGCGGGTGTTTTACAGGCGATGCAATGTTTGTGGCAATCGATCACTATTTGCTTGGATTATAGAATTTACACCAAAAATGAATACTCTTTTGATCATTCAATTAATGATGAGATGAGACCAGAAATGTGCGCTCTTTCATGAAAAATGCAATTAACGATATAATAAACAACTATCGATAATAAAAATTATTTTATTTGATATATTTTTGTAATTTCTTATATACTTATATCAATTATAATTATAAAGAAATATATAATTTTATAATTTAATTAATCATATTAACAGATGTTTTGTTTAATAAACTTATTTTCACGGTGTAAACAAATTAAATACAGATATTATAACTTAATAGACGACTGGGTTTTTAGGGAATTCTATACACACTTTATATATAATATATAACGAAAGAAATGTTTTATTATTCCTTACGAGTAGTGAAACATAATTTAAAATTCCAGACATGAATGGATATTATCAGGCAATGAATCGATTGAACATATTTTGTTGCTTATGATATGCCAATAAAATTGAATTTTATATATAATCTATTAAAAGGCTAACAAATAACACTGTTTAGCAAATAATTGTATGTCTTATTATTGAATAAATATTGAAATTAATGACAATTATTGTGTGAAAATGTATTGATTTTGCAATTTCTGTTGAAAAGGTGGCCAAATGGACGAAAGACGGTGGCATCAAATCGACAACTAATTACACGTCTGTATTGATGCAAGTGTTGAAAGTAATGGAAACGAAAATAATGAAAGTCACTGTCCCTAAAAATGTGAGGAATTTTTACTATTTATTTTTTGCCAAAGAATTTAAATCAATATAAAGTATATTACGATTCACACCATTATTATTATTAAATTATTTTATATTGAATTGAATTTCTATTTACAGGTAAAGCCTTATATATATCTAAAAGAAAATCACGAATCACTGGAAGGAAATGACAAATACACCGGTTATTGTGTGGATCTGTTGGAAGAGATCGCCAAAGTGTTTGAGAAAGATTTCAAGAGCCGATTCCGATATGCCATACATTTGGTTGAAGACGGAAGTTATGGCAATATGAAAGAGTCGGGAGAGTGGACGGGAATGATCGGCGAACTGCTCCGACATAAGGCAGACCTGGCGTTAGCCGATCTGACGGCCACTTATGTGCGCGAGAAAGCGGTCGACTTTACAATGCCTTTCATGAATCTGGGAATCTCTATATTGTTTAAAAAGCCGGGACTACCAGAGCCTGAATTGTTCTCATTTCTGAAGCCATTCTCAGTGGAAGTCTGGCTATATTTGGCGTCCGCTTACTTAGGAATCAGCCTTTTGTTATGGATATTATCGCGAATATCTCCTTATGAATGGGTGAATATATAAAGCCATTCATTTATTTCTTCATATTTTTTGCTCTCTAAAAAATTCCTTGTGCATACTCTCTCTCTCTCTCTCTCTCTCTCTCTCACTCAGTATATACTCTCTTTATATTCTGTTCATATGAAGTAAAACAATGTCTTTCATGAATTGAAAACTTTTCATTAGATTCATAGTCACGACGAGAAATCAAATTTATTATATACGGGGCATAAAATTTTAGGAATAAATATCTATAATACATACGAAAAACGAAAGTTTTGTTTTTACTATTTATATTCAATTCCCTTCTCTTATATTTCAATGCTATTAAAGTAATTCTATGTAAAGAGAGAGACATTTGGACTCAAAAAATAATATTCTCTCTATTTTTCTGTTTTATATTCAATTCAAAGTTTTCGGTTACTATTTGTATTTCATGTTTTTTGCATACAAGTGAACAAAACTCATGAATCTATCGACTTTTTATTATGTACTAAACAAAAATACAAAACAAAATTATTCTCAGATACCGAGTAAAGCCTATGAAGATAAGCCATTCATTAAAATACACACTAAAACAATATACATATACCACTGAATGCAAACAAAATCGTATATACCATGTAATAAAATTGGTATTTTGTTTGCCGGAAAATTCCTTGTAATGCGAAAATAAATCCCAAATTTTTATAAATGTTTATAAATTAAATATAAATTATTTATGCAATTTAAGCGTATGTTTAAACAAATTACTTTCAAAAGGGCTTTTATTACCAGAGCTTTACATACAGTATAATAAGGAAAATCAAATTTTTGTTATTCCATCGCAAATATTGTCTTTTCGTTTTGTGCGTTTTCTCTGATAATAAATTATCAAAAGTATGTAAAATATTAGAAGAAATAATCAGTTAACTGTTGGTTTATTTTTGCAATTAGATAAAGATATTGTAATTTGTATTCGCGTTTCGCGTCGCTATAAAGTATCTACGATATAAACCATTAATGGATTATTTTTGTTGAAATTTTCAGAATTAAATTGTAGACAATTGAGGCATATCTTGATTTACCGTAATATATATTATATAACAAAATATTCACTAAATGTTATAGCAGTTTATGTATTTAATTGCTTGAAACATCCATATAAATGGTTTTTATATGATTTCATATTTTTGTTTTAAGTAAAAAAGTGTATAAAATTTTATGGAGAATTATTTTACCATTTATTTTTTAAAATAAAACTAATCTTTAGATAAATAATACGAAAGAGTTTTTGAGAAGAGGTTTTTTAAGGAGCTATTGATAGCATTCATTTAACACAATGTTTACTTTTTATATAAAAATAATACTATTTTCGATATTATATGAGAACCTAAATGTGTTATCAAAAGTTTTTTCTTCAAAACAACTCGATTCTCGTGTTTATCACATGAGAGAGAGAGAGAGAGAGAGAGAGAGAGAGAGAGAGAGAAAGTTGGGTTAAATTAACGGATCATTAAGTTAGAGCCATTGAGCGCCTGATCTCATCGATTCCTTTACAATCGTCAATATATTTCGGGCCAAACTGTTGACAGAAATACTCACACAAAATATATTATTTGCTTTAAATTTTTTAAAATGTGATTTCGATTTGAGAAATATTTCTAATAAACATCGACCGGCGAAATGGGTTTTTAAAGGTAAAATTAAAATTATTAAACGTTGAAAACTTTGTTATTTGCAATTAATGTGATGTTATATAGGAATTGGAAAAGAGTGCGAAGTCTGTCAACACTATATATTTTTGCGAAAAATCCTATGAAAAGCTAATAAATCAATCAAAAACATATTGTGTAGGAAAAAGAAATCGGAGTTTAAATAAGAAATAGAGTTTAATATATTTGCAATAACTCTGTTGTGTATTACTTACTACTCATACAATTTTTATATACTTTGAGAGTAACACGGATTTTATTGGGGAAACTGGATGTTCACAACCAGTGGAGTCACATATGGTGTCAGTACTGAAAAAATGTAAGAGAGAGAGAGAGAGAGAGAGGCACAGCATTTGTCAAATGTATTAAAGTATGAAAAATGTCTTTTCTTTAATAGACAGACACAAATTTATAGTCAATACAAGACATGTACTGTTATTACAACACAT
>CAJPIZ010000540.1:0-16391 GCA_905368565.1 Medioppia subpectinata
TCTCTCTCTCTCTCTCTCTCTTTCTTTCTTTCTTTCTTTCTCGTCAAATTCATTTTCAAAAACATTCACTATTAATACTATTAAATTATTAGTATTAATATTGACTATTGATATAACTATTGATATATGCCTACTGATATACAGTAACTATTGGTTTGTCTAATTCAATTTTAATTCAATAAAAATCAATTTAGTAATGAAACAAATTTTTAGTGCTAATTATGTTACAAATTATAACAATTTCCTACAGTATAATAGATTTTAACATTTATTTCATTCATTTTTAACTAAAAAGTATAAAATAATATAAATGTTATAATGATAATTAAAAAATAATGAAATAATCAGAGTAATTTAATTTTTGCAAAACATATTTTAAAATTCAATACTAATTTTGGTTTCGGGTTTCGGACCAATTTTAATTAAAAATTACCAAATTAAAATATGGATATTTAATATTTAAACCAATTTATGTTACACAACAATATTTTAAATAATTTTATAGAAAATCGCAAATATGGTTTACTTAATATGCTCCTTAATAAAAATAATTAATTAATAACTATACGTGATATAACTAATAGAAAGTACTTAAACAACATATCTATTAACTTAAATAAATACTTTTAATTTAAAACCAAAATTAATTTGCAAAATGAGGTTATTATTAATAATAAATAATTATCATTATAATTATTTTCATAAAAATCATTAAAAACAGAATCAATTCAAACGACCATGATAATAAAAACACGCGACAATTAACTAATGAACGCAAAGCGCAACAACACTAACAAAACACACACAGAATCCACAGAATATTCTTCAATACATAAAACACAGAATAAAAGTGAACGTAATTACTGTTCGCCGGACAACACATGACATGTGTTTGCAATGCATTTGTTGTGCAAAACAAATACCAAAACAAAAACAGTTAAAATAATTGTGATATAAATCACAATCAAAAGCACACAATGAATATTAGCCGACAACTACTTCGGCGGCCACTGATTGGTGGCCAACACGTGGCGGGCGGGGGTCTGGCGGGTGTGGTTCAGGTCCGCTACGCCCGGAGTATAAAGCCGTGGAATATCGGTCCGGAGGGCGCGTGGAAGCAGTTGCGGGGCAAGAAAGTGATCAAGGTGGAGTTGCCCGACTTCAACGAGATCCGATTGGACGCCAAACTGACGCCCGAAGAGGTGCGCTCTCGCATGAAGGAGAAGGGAGTGGCGCCGCCCCGGCTCTACACCGAGAGGGATATGTTTCTCACGGCAACCAACGGAGTGCTCGACCCCTTCGTCCCGCCCGAAGGCGACGGCAAACACTCCATCATTTCCGGATCAGTTGAGTACCACTTCTTATGAGTTACCATCACTTGTTTCCGCCGTTAAGTATCCATTGTGTGGTCTAATGATGTAAATGTTTTGTTTTTGTGAACCCCTCTGTTAACCCCTACCCCCACCTCCGATGTGTCCACCGATTGTCTCATAATAGGGTGCGAAACAGCGTTACGATGCGGTGACGAAGAAGGGCCGGTCGTTTCTGGCGCTGCGAAAGATCCGCACCTACGATGACGACCTGGATGTGCCCACTTTCGCACAGCAGGCGCTCGACATCTACATTAAGGCACACCGAGCGCTGGCCGATCGCGACTACGACCGACTCATGGATTACGTGACCGAAAACGCTTTCCCGCAGATGACCCATAAGGCCAACCAGAAGACCATCAAATGGCAGTTCGTGTCCGCCATCGAGAAGCCCATTGTATCGCACATACGAACGCTGGATATGTTGTCTAAAAACAATCTGTTCGGTCAGATGACTGTCCGACTCCACACCCGACAGATTCTGGCCGTTTACGACCGGTTCGGCATTTTAATGCACGGCAGCGAAGCCGTCGTCAAGGATGTGCTCGAGTACGTGGTGTTTGAGAAACATGTGGCCAATCTATACGGTACGCGAGATCTCACTTATCCCACAAACATATGAAAAACAGATGTGTTTTTGGTCACAATATGTATAACGATATTTCCTAATGTCTGTATTGAATATAACCCCTTCCTCTTCAGGCAAATGGAGAGTTCACGCGAAGTTAATACCCGATTGGATGCCACCGAAAGAGCCGATTCGACGCACGTTTGTGGCGCCGCCGAAACTGCCGCCGAAGTCGGAGCGGGAGATACTGTTTGAAAAGGAGGGCATTATGTCTGACCAGAAGAAGGCCGACAAGAAGGAGAAGGAGAAGCAGAAGAAGTTAGACCAACAGAAGAAGGACGGCGGCGGCGGTGACGGCCCGCAGCCGGCACTCGCCTAACACGGCATTAGGTTTTTTAAATATAATAAATAGTCATTAAATGTCATAATTTTTTTTAATTAGTGATCAATTGTATTGTAAATATTTTTGAGGAAACATATGATTTATTAATCATTGATTGAAATAAATTTATAAAGTTGTCAAATAATGTGCCTTTCACTTGATTTTTAAATAATTTTTTGATCTAGCTCAAGAAAGTCAAAAGACATCATTTAAGTAGACGTAGGTTTTGTGCTTTGATTGTGTTTGATACCTGAATAGTATTACTCACTTTAATATTGTACATAAATGCTAACTCAATTTTGGCCATTTTTTGGCCATTCTGACTTTACTGATCTAGCTATTAATAATCGACTACATCACACCATGGGTTTTACAAACATTAGATTTTCACCTTTTTGATCATTTTAGATCATTTAATTCAATATAATTTACAAACAGGTGACAATAAAATGACCATCAAAAAATAGTTGGTCATTTAATATATTTTAATTTCAATTAATTTAAACTAAATTTCTAAAATTTCTACAAAAATAAAATCCAAAACACTATTACCGTAAATGAGACAATGAATGGAAAAATGCATACAATTTGAGTGAACAGAAAAAAAGTTTGAAACAAATAAAAACTTTATTTTACAGACAAAACACATACCAATAAATATTATACAATACAAACTGTATTCACAAATTGCAAAAATAATCGTCAAATCGCTCACAACATCCGTTACACCGCAAAAACTATTCAATATGGGGAGGGGGTAAGTATGATGAGGGGCTGCGCGGCTACTAATAACTAACCCATAAAACACTTGTTTGAATGGGGGTTCAAATAGCGATCACAATTGGTAACTGAATACGTGAACGGCTAAAGTAATAACAATAAATAATGTGAGTAATGGTTAGTAATGGGGGGCGACTGTGAAGGCGAGAGTATGAGAGACACAGGTCTGAGAGTGAATGCATTGGTTTGAGCGGCGAATGCATTGGCTGTCAATGGCATAGAGTTTACAGCAAAATGCGGCCATTTTTTAGCCCACACTGAATGCCATACAAAAACCTATTGAAACACTGCTGTGAATGAATGGCATAGAGTTTTGCTGTGAGTATTCAGTGCTTGCATTGAGTGCTCGTATTATTTTGACAACACTTTTCAGACATTCACTATATTTACAGTCCGTTTCACTGATTGTCCCCTAAATGTGTTGTCAGTCACGCGCGGACACCGGTGTCCACCCATTCCTCCGGATGTGCTCGTCGCCGCGGCTCTGCTGAAGACTGCTGTTTGTTGTCGTGTCCGCACAGTGTATGTGATGTGCGGCCAAACAATAACAATACACCACTCGATGGATAATCAAAGACTGATTCCACCGCCGATACTGTCCGCCAGAGTGTCCACACGATTATCACCGCCGCCACAGACACGACACTTGTCTCCCAGTTATTAGTTGTCATTAATTGGTATTTGATTTTTGTTTGACACGAGATTTGTTGTGATTTTTTTGACAAAACTTTTTTTGTTTTGTTTAACGTTTTAATTGTCTATTTATTTACCGACTCTTGTCTGACATCACAGCCATTGAACCGATCGTCGACTTAATCGCGCAATCGATTGCATACAAGAAGTGTTGACCACAAAGAGTGGTGACCGGCATCGCCGCTGCCATCCAACCCAATGGCCGCCTCAATGCTGGACCAGACCGGCGACGGCCAACACGCGGCTAATCAGTGCGAAAATGACGGCAACTTTGCTGTCATCTGTTCCTTCTTCTATAAGTTCAGTGAATCCCTTGGAATCACTTATAATATCCAACACTTAAAGGAAATGATTGAAGACAGTAACCATTGTACGTGTTTTTTTATCAATTGTGTCCACTTATACCCTATTGTTAATGCGTTTGTCATTTTTGTGGTCACATCTATAGTGAGCGAAGAATTGGTTGAATTGCACATAAAGTTGTTGCGGAAGCGCCGGAAGTACATCAACAAAGACAAGTGGGAACGGGCTTTAGTCAAGTTCTGCGCCGAATACTCAAACGTGGACTCCTGGGAACTCGAGAGATACGGCTATAAGAATAGCAAACTGTCCATCAAATTGGAGTTATTGAAGGTATGGACACCGCGTGACCGCCCGATTACCCCATCACTCGCGGCTCTCTTTGACCACAAATTTGCTAAAATGTTTGTTTTGTTTGCAGCGCTTATTAGAGGCACAGTTTGACTACAACTCGAAATTCAAACTCGAAGTGAATGCGATCGACGCCCAGACCCTACGGATACTGCCGATGGGTCGCGACGTTAACGGACACATGTATTGGTATCAATTGGATCCCGAATACAATTTTCGCATATATCGCGAAGAGGTCGAAGACGAACAGTCGTGGCTTCTTGTTTGCCAGTAATTATCATCGCTTTATTCCCATCAGTGAATCCGTGTCTAAATTTTGTGAATCTCTTTTACCAATAGGAATAAGACTCAATTGGAAGCGTTGATCACAAATCTTCAGACAAACAACACGATTGACGCGCTCAACAAAGAGGAGACATCATCTCTTAGTGATACCAACGATGACACCAATAGTAATCTCAACATTAAATTGTCACACAATTTGAAACAGGAATCCAATTCTAATTCGGTTGATATGGAGGTGAAGACACCGCCCGTTGAGCCGAAAGTGTCCGCCGAAACCAAAGTGTTATCGACAAAAACGGTGGCCAACGAAGTGACCAAAGAATGTGGTGACGAGAAAATGATGACCGAAGACGTGGTGACCTGTATTCGGGAAGTGTGTGCCGATATGTGCACCAAAATTGAGTCCAATTCTGTGTCAAAGTGTGCGATAAAATGTGAACCAAAAACTGAACAACTGATTCGTGATCACCAAAAGAGCTTAACATTAGAAATAAAAGCCGAACCCATGGATGACACCAACGAATCGGCCGTTAAAAGTGTTGCAAACGGTTTAATTGGTTCTGAAAAGACATCGATTTTGTCACACATTAAGTGCGAAACGACTGAAGAGTTAGATTTGAAAGCAAATTGTTTGAACACTTCTGCGAAAGTGAGTGATTTTGTGGTGAAAACAGATGATAACAAACAGTTATCCGAAGAAAAGACTATTTTCGATGAGATTAAGAGTGAAGTGAATGGTTTCGAGCATAAGATATGTGTAAATAATAATCAAATTGAGAACAATATCGGCAGTGATTTCTATTTTAATACGGATTCAAGACATTGTAAAACAAACATTGATTTAGACATTGAAATTGATTCCCAAACAGTGTGTGATGTGAAGGATGTGATGGAGGGTATTGTCGGCCGCGTGTCCGACCAGTTATGTCCACTTGTAGTGCAATCGACGCGCAAAGAGGCAACTAATAGGCAGCACAACAGCCACAGCGGTGGCCACTCGTCCGGTGCCGTCACAGACATGACACTCCTGTCCATTGAACAAACAGTTTCCGTTTTGTGCGACTCTTTAGTCGATGACGTTTGCAAAGAGTCAGAACAGACGGACACAAGCACTGCCTCCGGAGGTCGTGGTCGCGGCCGAGGGAGAGGTCGCGGCAGCTCCAGAGGGCGCGGTCGAGGCCGGGGCAGAGCGTCGGCATCGGTGGCTAAAGTCAATATTTATAATAAAAGCAATCGAAGCAGAAGTAAATCGAGTGAAAGTCGTGACGAGAGGGCTGAGGAAGAAGAAGCGGAAGAAGAATCGTTTCCACAGAAGAGAACGAGTCGTCGAATACAAGCCCTTCAGGAGCGGAAGGCGATCGAGATGTCGGAACAGCTCCGCAAAGAACAGCAACGCATCGAACAGTTGGCAAAAAAGAGGAACGACTTGATAGCGGCCAAAACCGACGACCAATCGGTTGTGTCGAACGGCACCAAAAAGAAGGGACGAAAGCAATTGATTGAGGTATGGATTGAACACCAATTGATCCGCAATTTAATTGCTATTGAATTTAATTGTTCACTAAATAACTAAAATTACTTATATTTCTTATTTCACACTTGATTTCTATGCAATCTTTCATTTCTCGCTCACTATTATCTTCTCTATAGAAGAAGAGTTGTCTCAATACTTCCTCTTCTGTAAGAATTGTCTTTGAATTCTTTGCCGTAAATTATCTCTTAATTACACAATAATTACATAAAATATTTATCGATATTTAGAGCGAAGAAGAAGAGGGAGAGGAAGAAGAAGAAGAAGCGGAGGAGGAAGAGGTAGACTCAGACGCGTCCGAAGACAAGAAACATAAGAAAAAGAGGGGTCGGAAGCGGAAGAACGGTCCCAACTCTAAGCCCTGGGAAGAGAGCGACTCATCCAAGAGTTCGGCCGAAGAAGAGGAAGAAGAACACGAAGATGAGGAGGAAGAAGAAGTACTTAAGTTTGAGGACAACGACGACGAGTTTGCGTGCGAAGAGTCCGATTCGGACGCCGAACCGGTGGTCGTCCGACGCGCCCGAACTGTCCGAAAAGGTTAGCTCTAATCCATTGATAGCTTATAAAATTGTTTGAATGAGTTTTTAACTTATTTGTGATTTGTTTTTGCCGATTGACAGTCCGTTCCGACAGTTCGGACAGCAATTCGTCGAGCAGTGAATCTGAAGTGGAAAACGATGACAAGCCGTGCGGTCGTTGCGGCAAATATGATCACCCGGAATGGGTTTGTGACCATTCTTTGCATTCACTTTAACTCTTATTGAACCAAAAGTGCGATAAGAGATTCAGTTCAATAACTTTTGTCATAGAATTTATTGAATGTTTATTTATTTGTTATCAAAAAAATGTTTTTTATTTATTTATTTGTTTTGTGTTATAATCACTGCATTAATAGATACTGTTATGTGATAAATGCGACGATGGCTTTCATACGGCGTGTCTTAGGCCACCATTACTTATAATACCCGCCGGCGAGTGGTTTTGTCCGCCCTGTGAACACGTGAGAGAGAGTCGTCTATTTTTTCGTGGTTTAGTGTCTAATGATTTGTGTTTTATATACAGAAAATGTTATGCGAAAAACTGTGTGAAGAGTTGTCAACACTTGCCGTACATTTGGCCAAAAAGGAAAGGGAAGAACTGCGGAAACAACGGCTCAAATATGTGGCCATAAGTGTAGACAATATACTGAAAAATCCTGTCGCGAGAAATAAGTCAAAGAGTCAGGAGTTTGCGGACGACTTGTTGGCCGTCGATGAGGACAACGACGGCGGCGGCGATGAGAACGCGGCCGGCAATGAGTTGGCCGACGGCCACAACGAGACCAATAACGAGCCGAAAGCCAAGAGTAAACACCGGAAACGTGTGGTCCGTAGCGATGACGACGACGACGAAGACAACAGTGACGAAGACGACGATGAAAGCGATAGAGAGGACGATATCGGAAGAGCTCTTTGGTCTGACGAGGAGGAGGAGGAAGAAGTGGACAAATACGCGGCCATTAAGTCGCGCCGCAATAGGAGTCGTAAGAATATAAACTACAAGTTCTCAGAATACGACCAAATGATCAAATCGGCGATTGAGATGGAGATTGAGTACGACTACGATCCCGAAGAAGTGCCCGCTTCTGGTGTACAGAGCAAAGGCAAAGACATGTCCAATATTATCGCTTCCACAACAGAAGAGTTGGACTTTAGTATAACTCCGATTGGCGACAAAGTGGACGCACCTCTTGTCGACAAATCACAAGAACTTCTCACCAATGAATCTGTTGATAAGGCCAGCGAAGGCACGACTCCTATGGTAAAGGCTGTGGTCTCTGAGGGCAAGAAAATTGATGGCATGAGTGATGAGGAAGAAGCGGAAGCGGAGGAAGAAGAAGATGACGATGAATACGATACGGACGAGAGTTTCTTGAAGTCTAAATCCAAACAGAATAATAAGCGAACGAAAGGCTCGAAGGGTTCCCGAAAGCGTCATCGAGGGCTCAATGATCTGTCGGACACCACCGAAGACGACGACTATAAGGACGAAGACTTTAAAGGCGACGATTCGGACGCCACGGAAGTGGGCGAGGGATCCGATGAGGACTTTGACGCCGACGACGGGTCCACACAAGAGGACGAGGAAGCGTCCGATGATTCGGACTTTAAGTACACGCGTCGGCGTTCGGGTCGTAACGCCCGGCAATCGAGTAAGAAGTCGAGCAAAAGTCGGGGTAAAAGTGGTCGCAATTCTGGCCGCAGAGGCTATAGAAGGGATGCGTTTGTTGTGGACAGCGATGAGAGCGAAGGCGACTTTAGAGGCGGCCGATCGAAGGCCAGAGGCGGTCGGGCGGCCGCCAGAAAGAAAGTGAGTTATGCCGAGGAGACTGAGACCGAAACCGATGAAGAAAAGTATTACAAACCGGCGACCAATAAGAAGAAGAAGTCGCGCAACGACTCGGAAAGCAGTGACGAAGAGTGGGGCCGACAGGGGGTGAAGGAGTCCAAGACATCGAAAGCCGAGCGGAAGCTTAAGAAATTGTGGGAAGAAAGCGACGACGAAGAAGAGGATGAGGAGGAGGACAATGACAATGAAGATGAAGACAATGACAACGAGGGTGAGAGTGAAGAAGAGGGCAAATCAGAGGCCAAACCCGGCCCCAAATCGTCTAAACCCGCGGCTGACGCCCCACCGGCCGAACGTCTCTCAATGAAAGGCAAACCGCGGCTCTCGAAGGCCAGGGGTTTGGCTAATCTTAAAGAGGACTCGGATGACGACGAAGACAGCGATTCCAACGTAAAGAAGTCAACAAAAAGTAATAAGAAATCAAAACGCGTCGTCGAATCGGACGATGAAATCAGTGATAAAGTGAGTGAAAAGAAACCTAAGCCTATGACCGGTGCGGACACTACTGTCCAGAATAAGAGTGAATTAAGTGAACGCTTGGGCACTGAACCCATCAAATCGGGTGTAGTTTGTGATCCGACTCTAATGAACCAGTCGTTGACCGACAATCAGGTGGCCGTCGAAGCGATTTCAGTGCCGCCGCCTCTCCTTCACAATAAGGACCCGCAGTTGTCCTCATCGATGGTTCCCATCACTGCTGTCCCGCACATGACTGGTCCGCCGCTCAACAGTTATCCGCCGCACCCGACGGACAATCTCTCTATGAAACCGACACCTGTGCCACATATGGACCCCAATTATCATAAAACCAATAATAATGTCGACGAATACTATTCGTTAACACCGATGGACGGCTATCCGGTGTCGCGACCGCCGCCACTCAAACCCACTTCGGTCGCCGACCCGTACCACCAATCGTCGAGTCCGCCAAGAATTATGTCGTTAGACCCGAACCCGGGTTATCCACGACATCCACAAGAGTATCCGAACGCACCGATCGGTCATCCATTACAGGCCACTAAAGGACTAATGGATCCGCGAATGGAGAATCCATACATCGGTCACAGTATGCCTCCCAATGTGAGGCCAATGCATCAGTTTGCACACCAACCGCCGCCTCTGCGCAACGACTTGCGACCAATGCACGGCCCGCCGCACAGCGGACACCCATTTGGCGGACATTACTATCCGCCGGTTCCTCCCGAAGCCGCTCATCCTTATTATGCGCGGCCGCCGGTCACCCGACACGACACACCTCCGTATAGTCCGGCACACATTAGGCCTCCAACTAATAGCCCGATGAATGCTGTGCCGCCTCCAGGAGCGCCTCCGCGGACTACCGCTCCCCCAACGAGTTCTTCAATGCCCGGTCAGCCGCCACCGAACTACAGACCGCCCTCTGGGCCCCATTGGGGGCCACAAACGTCACCTAATCGGTCGCCAATGCCGGCCGGTTATAGCTTTCCCGGTCACCCCCACCCGTCAGCGGCCGCTTATTATAGTAGACAACCGGGACCTCCGGGTCAGCCCATACCAGGGCATCAGTCGGCGCATATGATGCCACTGCCGCCGTCGCCATACCCTCACAGTCCATACCAGAGCTACGGCTACTTCGGGCCGAACGCCGGACCGGGCGCTCCTAACGGCGCTTTCATGATGGCTAATCTCTTGCAACACAGACCGCACGCGCCCGAAGAGGCCGGTCCTCCCGGCGCCGGTCACCCCGTCGTCCCGCCCGCACCGCCGGCAGCCTCTACGGCCTCCGTGACGACGCCCACCACGACGTGCGCGCCCACCACTGCAGCTAAACATTAGCGCCGGTCACACACTCTCTCCTCTACTTATTGAATGCCACAAAACCAATGATGAAACGGATCCACAAATGCAAAGACAATAATCGTTTGCGAATCAAAGAAATTTCATGAATTGTTTTGAAACACACAATGAAACCAATGAAAGACAAAAACTATATTTTCACTAAAATTAACTCAAATTCAAGTCTTAATTAGTTTTGTTTTGCAATCGAGGCTTGAATTTGATTTGTTTTGTGTTTTTATAAATCATAACTCAATTCAGTTGTAAATAGCGTTTTCTTTTTGCCCTCAATTTTATTGAACATTTGAATCGTTTTCATTAAACACATCAATCGATTTGATTATTATTATAATTAATACATAATTATGACTACAATTAGAGATCTCACACATGTTTGGCGAACAGAAATCAAAGCAAACGATATTATAATTTATTTTTTCAAAAGCAATGAAAACTTGTGAGAAAAATACCAATTGATTCTTACATTCATTTATTTCATTCATCTGTGTATTTGATTGGTTTTCTAGGATTAAGCGATCAGTGGATTGAATGCATTATTATTTTTAATCCGATTATTTTTGCAACAAATTATTTCCACATTTGCTTCAATGGTTAAGAGTCTGATTGAAAATCTATTGTTTTCTAAACTAAAACTAGAAATAATTAGGAAAACATTTTTAAAAAATACAAAAATGTAAATTTAATTTATTTTTTATTGGAAAATATAGTTTACATATAACTAATCGCATGGAAACAAATCAATTCATTTGTAATTAATTTATATCTAATTATATAATATATTATTAAAACGGAAAGAGAAATAATTTTATAAATAATTGTGAAAATAATGATAAAAAGCATTTGAAAATTTAATACAATTTTTTCTGACATTTGTTTATAAAATTTTGACATTCAATGAAACGAAATGTATTTCTCTCTCACAATACACTCACAGCAACACAACTCTCATCGCTCTTATGTGCAGTAATTTATAGTAAAATTTTTAAAAATAAAAATATTTAATAATTATTGAAAAACAATTGTATTTTATTATTTTATATATAATATTTGACGAGAAAATCGCATTTTATTAACAATTACCAAAATGAGTGAGAAATCACTTCTTATCGTTAATTCACTAAACAATTAAAATGTTATTTCAATGAATAAATAAATATTGATATAAATTGAGGGCACTATAGGGGACACTATAGGCGACACTATACGGGGCACTAATTCAATGGATTAACGGATGATTTATAGATAATGTTTGAAACTATAATCCAATTCGTGATCGAGGAGTATATCAGTGTTTGGGCTCCGATGACTGCGGCGACTGTGCTGTACGGCCGGCACATCACTGCTATTCAATGACTGCATCTCTACGTGAATACCAGTCGATTGAGTGCTTTTGTCGCCACCGGTGGACACATCGGAGTCCATGAGTGACTCGTCGGCAGATTCGCTGGACGTCTGGTCACTACTGGACGACGTGAACGATAGCTTTCCCTTCTTTCTGACCGCTCTCTTCATGCGTTTATGTCGTAAACATATGACCACAACAATGGTTGACATCACAATCACTATTAATAATGATAATAACATCGATGCGATCGCTATTAATGTCGTGAAACCAACTGTTGATTCAAATCGATAACAAAATTAATTAATTAAAACTTATTTATAAATTTTATAAAACTTTGAAACAAACTTTTCTCCATTAAAACAATGACTTTATGGTCGGAACCGAATCTATTAGTGACCGAACAGTTATAGACACCAAAATCGGACTGAAATTAAAACAAAAGTTTAGATAATTTTTGTTAAATTCTGAAAAAATTAATTAAAATCAATACTAGTTTAGCGTTATATATGATAAGTGTGGACAGTATTGTCGACTCTCCGGGTATGCGCTCATCGATTATATTCACGCCTCGAGTGCTATCTATAGCTACCATCTGTTCGCACAACGAAATGACAATTAAATATAATTGTGACAATTATTATGAGATAGTAATGACCTGTCGATTGTGATGCCATAATATTTGTATCGGTTTGGGAACAGAGTTTACATAACAACCGATTCTAACAGTCTCTCCGGTCAGACCGTAGTGTATATACGGCTCCTCTATTTGCGGTGGACCTCAATATTGTGAACACAGAAAATACACTATAAATCACACGAAAAAATGCAATTAAAACATACCATTCAAGCGGACAATCAATTGCGTGGATATCTCGGGAAAGCCCTTCACGGAAGCCCTGCAGACATATTTGCCGGCTTTGGCTTCTGTCACGTCTTTCACCGTAAGCTCGGTCTCAGTGCTCAACACATTGCTCTCACCCAACATAAGCCACGCGATGTCTGGCTTCGGGTTGCCGTCCACTTCGCACCGGAGCCTCGCGTCTCGGCCCGCGTCCACGCCGTACACCGTTTCGTTCAGGGGTTTTAGTATCGGCCCGAAGGCCACGTTGAGTGTAGTGGTCGCCCGATTCGTGCCAACACTGTTGCTCACCTGACACGCGATGACCGCCCCATTTATATAGCGGTCCACTCCCACCAGCAATAGTTTGGTGCTGTAGTCGCCGATTATTATCTCATCGTTTTTGAACCACTTGTACAACAATTCGTTGGGATTTCCGGTGGCGTCACAACTGAGTGCTATGTCGTCGCCGACCTTCGCCTGACCGCCCGGTTCTGTGACCGAGAGCTGCACTTCGGCCGCGTATTTCACGTCCAACCGAATGGACGCCTTGAGGGGCTCTTTAAGGGCCGAGTTTTGGGCCCGACAGACGACTGTCCGGTTGTCGTACTCTTTGCCGGCGATGAATATCCATCGCGACTGAGCGTTGAAACGTTTCCCGTCACTCATTGATTGCGATGAGTACGTGATGTTACGACTCGGCACCGGCTGTCCGTCCGAGTAATACCAGTCCAACTGATGAGTCGATTAGAAATTATACAAAACTAATCAATGAATAGATTTCCTTCAATTAGTACTTCCATACCTCTGGCGCCGGTTTACCGCCATTTGACTCGCAATTCAGTTCAATAACAGTTCCGGCGGTCGTCCGTAACAAATCTCCCTGCGCTCGGGTTTGGACAATAATTGGCAGTTCGGGCGCAACCAAAACGGTCAACACTGCGCTCCGGGACCTGATTCCGGGCGCAGTGTCTCCGCTGCCGCTCACCTGACACTGGAATACGGCGTCGTCTTCGAGAGACACGGAATTGATTTCCAGTGAATAATCGCCTAAAATATGAGTTTTGGTTAAAAAGTTGGTGGTAATTAAATTAACAAATGACCATCATCATCTTTGCCAATCATCGTATATCTGGAAAATCCATTCAGATTCCTCTCTATCCCTAATCCAAACCCATCTCTTGTCCCTGAAATATGTGTTAAATTTTTGTCAATACATTTAATTATTACCAATTATTCAACAGGTTTTGTATGGATTATAATTTATAATTTATAAATAAATTACTTAAGAGTCTTAAGTTAAGACTTACATTGAATGGATCCAACTTTATTGAGGATACGACAGCCGAGTGTAACACTACTTCCCATCACTACTGTCTGGTCGTTGGGCTCCACTGAGAATCGCTGCAAACCTTTTTCGGGTAATTAATAAAATTACAAACAATTTAATTATCATAAGTTAACAATAAAATAAAGTATAAAACGAGTTAAAAGTGAATACTTTGTGCGTTTATCTCATATGAAATTAGCAGTAAATTTATTATTACATTAATTATTGAATAGTCGATCATTTTGATCGTGATAATTGTTAAACATTGTTTATATTGTTTTCTCGCAAATAACACAAAATATAGTTTAATGAAGTGAATGCGGAAAACCACCCATTTGTACGCTAACCCAATTTCATTGTTGTACACATACTTATAACTTGATAGCACCGGGAGGTTAGGGGTTAACAACAATTGTGTAATTCAATCCGCTATTAGAATATTTTGTATTCAAAATTCTAGTTATAGTTGAAATATTTATTTTATTTTAAAATAATTTCTTTCTTAAAATAACTAAAACTTTTATTTTGTTTAACTATTTATAATAATTTGGTCTTGGTAATAGTATTAACAATTTAGTGCTATATAATAAATTTTATATAATATTATATATTTTAATATTATTTAATATATTTAATTAAAAATAGAACATTATATACCACAAATATTTACAAACTATGGTGATTTTTCTATAGTGCAAATACTATTCCACTCTATTTAAAGATTTTACACTAAAAATGACCAACATTGTTTATATTAAGAACCTGGCTTTAAACTATTCGCGGTATAAATTAGTAATTTACATATATTTAGCTCGTTTTGCAATCTTAAACAAAAACAATAGTAAAGTCAAGGATTTTATTTCATAACCACTGGATTCACATTGACTTTGAAATTAAGACTTGTATTGTAGACTCAAGTATTGGCGGAAATAAGCAATTCAAATGCTTCTACTTTATACTGTATCGTTAGTTTTTTCTCAAATTGCTCTTTAATTCATAGTTAGAGAGAGAGAGAGAGAGAGAGAGAGAGAGAATGTTAAATAAATGGTATATTGAATTTCATACAGAAAAACACGAATTCAATACAAAATGTATTTATAAATGCGAGAAATCTGTCAATTCCTGCGGAATAACCATTGAATGACTTGTTTTAAACATAATGTCAATTAAAATCGTGTTTTATTATTATGTTATGAAAAATTGCAAAAATATTAGATTACAAAATATATTGACTTATAAGTTGTGCACCATTTTTAGTCTAACACTTATTGATAGGTCTTAATTATCCATATTTATTGTTACAATATGTTCATTTATTTATAAATTACAATAATTATTTATAAATTGATTATATTCTTAGCTAAAATATTACAATTGGATTATAGTGTATAATATTTTCAGAGCAGATATTATAAGAAAATTGCATTTCTGGACAACAAAATTAATTTATTGAGAAATCAATGGGTTATTTGCCAACAAAACTAATCATTTATTCTCAGATTAAATAGACAGGTATTCATATTAATAAGATTCAAACTTGGTTAAAAAAGATATATTTCAAATAAAACAAGTTTTTGTTATAAAAATCCTAAAGTTATTCAAAACATCGCAAAAAGACTTTATGTGAGAAAAGTTTTACAAATGAAATGATAGTTATTTCCATTATCGATGAAATTCATGCAAAAGTAAAAGTTATATTTTTAAAACTAAAGTTTATATTTTAAATTCAAACTAATTAAATAAATCACAAAATGTTGAGTGAATTATTAGCCAATGTAGTAATCAAAGTGATTAACTCGTTAATAACGGTCTACACGTACACAACACTACCGATATATTACTACAAACAAAAACCATGGCTCACATTAAGCAGGTCTCGGGCCGAACGGGCCGTACGGGAAGATCCGTTAGATCCGGGCAGCGCTTGGCGTCGAGTGACGCCCGACCCGAAAGTGGATGCCTTCGAAGTGGACTCCGTTGACGCCCTGTTGGAAGTGGCGGCCAAGAGTCGGGGCAAAAACTATACGATCGCTGGCGTGAAGGTCGAGGACGGCGGCCGCTATTTCTACGATTGGTTTACGTACGGCGATGTCATCCGACGGTCGGATAATATCGCCCGCGGACTCAAACTCTTGGGTATCGGCGCCGGCGATAAAGTGCTCATATTTGCCGAAACCAGACTCGAGTGGCTGTTGTGTGCGTTCGCACTCTTCCGGTTGGGCGCTGTTGTGACCACACTTTTCGCACAGTTAGGTCTCGAGGGTATTGTTCACGGAATTCATCAGGTATTGCATTCATTATTACATTCATTATTACATTCATTATTACATTCATTATTACATTCATTATTACATTCATTATTACATTCATTATTACATTCATTATTACATTCAT
>CAJPIZ010000541.1:0-23169 GCA_905368565.1 Medioppia subpectinata
AATCACCTAGGTCTCTCATTTTATGGCCAACCGCCCCGCACTGTAAATTAACCATAAATATCTCGCACACACTGTATAGTGAATTAAACCACGAGATGAGTTTAAATTTATATAAAGCATCATGGTGCTGGGGTGATATTGATGTGTATATTGATAGTGATGCTGTTATGATGGCCAAAAATGCCCTGATTGTGTGCAATTGAGATAGATAATTATCGCACTTGTTTATGGTGGTAATTATTTGTGATATGCTTTGTTGCGTTGCATTCAATGTACTTTTACCTAAATAATAATATAATAATTATAACATTAAGGTTTTGCTTAATAGTACTGATAATTATTTATACCTTGTTTTAAGTTAAATTTAATGTATGTTATAATATCAACCAGGTACGCTGATATCATAATTAAAATTAGTGGCAGAACACAACCAATAGTAAACATATAAATATAATGAGCGATATTTATTAAATCAATATAATTTGCTGAATAAATTAACCTTGTTGCTATAATTGTAACTATCAAACAAATATTACACATTATATAACCAAAAAGAACTGAAATGATTTTTACTGAAAATTTAAATTTATATTTTACAAGTAGATTATTATAAAATAATATAACAAGGTGATAAGCACGCGATTTATTTAAATAATAAATACATGCTAATTCCATTAACACAATTGTGATAAAATAAGCCATGAATAGGCAAGTATTAAATGCGTTATAATTTCCATTTTGCAATATGCTCATTCGCGAATAAATATGTACAATATTTAGCATTATAATTAACGGTATAAAACTAAAACCATAGTATGCTTTATATTTGCCCTTGCACATTTTTCCAGTAGTCGTGTCAAGAGTTAAGCCACCGAATGTAACTCCAAACAGTCGCCAAACCCATAATATTATCCAGATGAATATGATTTTTCTCATTTTACAATAGGGTGAATAGGATATAGTATTCAATCTGGTTAAACTGGATGATATAGGAATAATACCCATAAAATGTAGTATTTTAATTTTAAATAAATGTTTGCAAAATGTACATTTAGATGTACTTGTAGATAGGAAGAACATTTTATTTTGTTTTTTAAATAATTTTTGCCTTAGTCCACAACATTTAACGCAATTGGTTATTGATTTTAGCATGTAACTTAAATAGTGTTCACTTTATATTATGTATATTGTTTGCATGTTATTTGATTGATTAGTATATTTTGAATAAATAAATTAAATATTTACTATGTTTTAGTAAATAAAGCAATATTTTCTAACTGGATAAAAAAAATGGTGCAATGTTTTTCAAGTTAAGACAGTGAATATTGATTAGTTATATAATATTGTACACATACTGTATATGCATAATAATAGATTACAACTTTTCTTTGGAAAATTTCTTCATAAGAAAAACCTCTCCATTAGATACAAATTTATGGGTACGTAGGCAATATTAATAATGTTGATAAGAAACTAGAATTTTTTAGTCCGATTTTAACGATATTATAAACACATTTTTAAAATAACAACTAGATACAAACATAATACTAATATTCTAAATGAATTTAACTTAATACAAACTGAAAAAGTAAATTATTTGGTAAAGACATAATAGAAGGTAATTGTGTTTATATACGAATTTCCCTCAGAGAAACCCTTCTTATAAGTAAATTCTTTGTTGTGAAACTGGCCGGTCCTTACAGAGAAGTTGCACTGTAATAAATTAATTGATAAAGTATTATTATGTCAACAATTATACAATGTAATAAACACCGTGGTCTGTTATAAATTGCGTGCTCTAATTTGTAGTTTGATATAGTATAAGGGTGTAGTTTAGTATAAATACCAGTATCTGTAATACATAGGAATATATAAATTTATATAAAATTATGACATATTACAAATAATGTAATAAATATTTACCGCGATTAATGTGGTTTTATTAAGTTTGCCAAACTTTCCAATAGTAAACCCAATTGACCTAGCACTTTTTAACACATTAACCAATGCTGACCAATCGCGAACTTTCCGTTCGGTCACAAACAGTGTGTTTAATTCGTGATTAACAAAATCACACAACTCGCTCATTGTTTGTCCAACCAAGTCACATTGTAGACATAAAAGTGATATTTCACACACATGGTATACTGAGTCAAAATACGAGATATATTTTACTTTGTAAAGTTTATTAATTACTTTGGACGATATTAAATTATAAATTGACAGCATGGCTAGTAAAATGTCAATAAATATTTTGGTGATAATTATATGGGATATATAATTATCAATTTTGTTGACCATCATAAACAATTGAGATATATCATGTTTAATAACAGATAAATTACGTTTACTATGTTTTAAATCCAATTTGATTTGGCCAATAATATCAGTTACATACGACGAGATTACCAAGATGGTTATTGGCAAAAAACAACTGCTGGTATTATAATAAATATAATGAATGGTGTTAATTTGTTCGAGGTAAGTAAAATCAATCGACATATCTGTTATTACTAGACAGACCATATAACTGATATTATATAGCATGTAGCCAAAAATAATCAAGACTATTTTTACTGAACATCGAAATTTGTATTTTACAAGTAATGTAGAGACAAATAATTTAACAAGTTTAAATGCTTGACGCTTATTCAAATAAAATAATATTGATAACTTTAGAAATACTAATGCTAGGTTAAAAGCGACATATAACATGGCGATTAATCCGTTGAATTGTAGAAACCTGTTAACTCTAGTGTACCATTGTACTAAATCCAATAAAATGATTATGGTTATTAAGCTAAAACCATAGTACGCGATATATTTATTTCTGGTCAGATTACCCGTGTTGATATTAACTGATAGTCCGCCAAATGTTACGCCTAATATCCGCCAAAACCATAAACATACCCAAATCATTTTAATTAACTTCATTTTATTTTAAATTAACATTAATAGAAAAATATTTTAATAAACTTAATAAAATGAAAAAACAACAAACAGTTAGATTGTATCAACTATTGTACAAAAGTACTATCGCTAATTTATATTTAAAGTAATGTGTTGAAATAAATAAATGTAATATCTTAATGTAGTTTTCATTTGATATTGATTTTTAGTACAATTTCATTAAATAAGTTTACACTAATTTCAAATTGAATTTTTATTTAAAAAATATGTTTTGTCAGTTAAATTGATAAAAACATTTATTTGATTGATTACAAGCCGTAGGAGTTTGTATTTATTTGTGATGAATAATCAATAAACAGAAACATAAACAAATTAAAAATAAAACAAGATAACTTACTGTATATATTATACATATATTATAATTTATTTCTATATAGACATTAGTAAAATTTGAACTATTAATTTATATAATAGTTAATTGTTATAATTTATAACTTTTGCTATTTGGCAAATTATGATTTACAAATTTTAAATTTTTGATTATAAAGTTTTACATTATTAGACAAGTACTGTAATATACTGTACATAATTGATACAATAATTATTGTTACAATAAATTTAAATAATTTTAGCAAATGATTAATTGGTAGTTTGAAACAGTATAAGCGTATAGTTAAGCACAAACACCAGAACCTATTTAGGTTAAACATAAAATTATTTATAACTATAATCATTATTAATTTAATTATTATACCGCAATACATGTTGTTTTATTAATTGGAGCAAAATTGCCCAGGGTAAACCCAATCGACCGGCCATTCTTAAGTACAGTAACCAATGCTAACCAATCGCGGAAATCACGTCCAGAAACGGGTTGACTATTTAACTTGTTGTGCGCAAAATGGCAGAGCATGGTCATTTCATAGCCAACTGCACTGCATTGTAAGCATGTTATAAATACTTCACCCACACTATACACGGCGTTAAACCAATAGATAAATCGTAATTTATCTGCCATGGTGCTTTTAGTTGGTGATATGC
Organism: Medioppia subpectinata; assembly: GCA_905368565.1. NCBI lineage: Eukaryota > Metazoa > Arthropoda > Arachnida > Sarcoptiformes > Oppiidae > Medioppia > Medioppia subpectinata. The sequence goes on from CAJPIZ010000541.1 coordinate 3,952, forward strand.
CATTATGTATTGATATCAGGGCTGTTACTATGCAAGTGAATGCTTTGATCACGGATATTTGCGATAAATAATCATCGCATTTGTTAAATACGGTAATTATTTGAGAGAGCTCATTTTTAGCATTCAATATGGTAATTTTTCCTGTATAAAAATTAATGAAATAATAATTTTAATAATTAAGTTAAAATGTTGTAATTAATCTAATACTAATACAATATATTTATTTACCATGTTTTAAATTATATTTGATCTGAACCATTATAACGGTAACATATGCTGAAATTGTGTACACAATTATTGGCACATAACAAGTGATAATAAAATAATAAATAAAATGAATGCCATTAATTAAATCGAGGTAATTAAATTCGTTTATAACCTCGGTTACAATAACAAATATTGCAAACCCAGTAAAACACAGCATGTAACCAATAATGATCAAGTTGATTGTGGTTGAAAATTGAAATTCATGCTTGACAATTAAAGTCTTTATAAATTTATTAATAATCTTAAACGCACCAAGCTTATTTAGATAAAATAAAATGGTTAACTCCAGAATCATAAAAGACAGATAATATGTAAAATTTAAACATGTTATTAGGCCGTTAACATGGTCATATTTAAACAGGTGAAACTTTGAATATAAATGTATTGCGTTTAGAAGAATTACTATAATAATTACATTATAGCCATAGTAGATGTTTATTCTTTTTCTACTTATTTTACCAGTATTAATATCAAGTGATAAACCACCATGTGTTACGCCTAATACTCTCCAAAACCACAAAATAACCCAGATTTTAGTTATATTTCTCATTTTATAATATGGCGAGCTTGGTAGTTTTTTGAAATTATTGCGTAGGTTGTTTATGATGTTCAGATGGTGCAAACTGCAATGATGAATAAAGTGACAATTATGCACATTGCAAATAGATGATTGTCACTTGAATGATGGATTATCATTAAATAATAAGTGTAAATATAATGAAAAGCAAACAAATTTTAGTAAATAATTAATAAAATAGCCGATAGACAAGTTAATACTTTATGTTTGCCTATGGATAAACAAATAGTTAACATTATACGTTCTCAAAAATAACTAGTTGCATTTACAAAAAATTTTATCTAGAATTTCTTTATCTAGAATTAATAATTAAATATTAAATAATAATGGCATTAATTAAATCGAGATAAGTAAATTCATTTATAACCTCGGTTACAATAACAAATATTGCAAACCCAGTAAATCACAGCATGTAACCAAAAATAATTAAGTAATATAATTAAATAATATTAAATATTTAATTATTAAATATTTTTATATAATGTTATATAACATTAATAATATTTATGAGTAAACACATTTTAATGCCATTATTTAAAACATGAAATGTTGTAACTTTGACAAAAAGATACATTAACTTTTAGTAAATACGTATTATTGATTTTTCCAGTAAATAATTAACAACCAACATTAATTAATTTGTTGTTTGAAAATTATAGTCCCATATCAACTCATTTTGGTGGTTATAGATATTTATATTTAATTAATATTATATTTCATGTATGTTATAAATTTTTAATATTGACTAATATGGCTATAATTACACTGAAATAATTCTGTCGCAAATCTACCAACAGTAAAGCCAAATGTAGGTGCATTTTTTAGCATGGTCACTAACGAAAACCAAGCGCAAAAATGTTCAACAGAAACGAAGTGTGTATATAATTCATTGCGTACAAAGTCAGACAAGTCGGTCATTTTGTGACCAACAGAGTCGCATAGCAAACAAACTACAATAATCTCGCAAATACTGTACACTGCCTTAAACAGTATGATATATTTATATTTATATACAGAGCTCATTTTTGTTAATGATATACTGTTATATATTGATAACAAAGCTACCATAATAGTTGCGATGATTTTTAAAGCGATCATGTGCGATAAAAAGTCGTTGCATTTATTAATTGTGGTAATTAGTTGAGAAAGATCTCTCTTTGTTGCTTGTATTGTACTTTGTCCTAGAATAAATTTTAAGTATATTTATATAGCAATCTATGTGAATAATATGGGCTGAAAATTGTTGGCAATATATTAATACCTTGTTCAATGTTGCGTTTAATTTGAACTAATATGTCAGTTACGTATAACGATATTACCATGACCAGTATTGGCAAAAAACTTGTGATGGTCATATTGTGAATGTAGTGAATTTCATTTATAACATCAAGGTAATTGGATCTATAATATAAGTCTATAAATATTGTCATCACAGTAAATGCCGCGAGGACACAGGTGTAAACAATAAATATCATGATTATATTTGTCGAATAATTAAATTTATACTTTGCAAGTAACTTATTATAAAATAATTTAACAAGATCAAATGCTTCGGCTCTATTTAAATAAAATAAACATGATAACTCTAGAATCGTAGGGGCTATGTAATAAGCAACGGATAAGCACGTAATAAGTCCGTTAGCATGCTCATTTTTAAATAATGAAGATCTCGAATATAACTGAATACAATTAAAAAATACCAGCAAGGTAAATATACAAAAGCCATAGCACGCGATCTTTTTATGTCTAACCAAGGTGTTAGATTTATTAATAACCGATAAACCACCAAATGTTATGCCAACTATTCTTAAATACCATATGATTACAGAGAGTAATGTAATATTGGCCATATTATAATATAATCAAGAATTTTAAATTACACCAAATATTCCTAAGAGAGAGAGAGAGAGAGAGAGAGAGAGAGAGAGAGAGACTTTGTATAAATATTTTAATGATTTCTGCTAGAAACTTTTATCAAGTGCGTTTTATTTGCTACTTTATATTAAATTTTATTAGACTGAATAAATCAATTAGATAAACAAAAACATTATTAAATATTGTAACATTCTGATCTATGAGAGTAATATCTCCGCGGAAATTTGTTTTTGTTCTAGTATTTTAAATATTGAAATTACAAACTTAGAAATAAAAACTAATCAATCATTATTTTGATATTGTATAAAATAAAAATTATAAAAGCTGTTATATTTTATTTAATTATTTTTTAAAGTAGCCAAATATTTAATTTAGAAATATAGATTTTTATGCCATTTTCTTTAATAAATAATTAAATAATGCTTTTAATAAATTATTAAACCGCAATAATTATTATACATTCTGTATTAAATAAATTAAATTTTATTATATTATTAAATACATTAAGACAAATACGACTATTAAGCAAGTACATATCAAATTTCCGCTAATTATAAATTATGATCAATTAGTAAATCCCTCAATATAATTGCAAAATTGAATAAATATTATAATTCTGTAATTTATTTTAAAATTATAGTAATTTATTAAATTAGAATATTAATAATAAAATAATTTTATGTTTTACATGATGATCATTCTATTGTTTGTTTAAATTGCCATTTACCACATGGTTTGAATTAAAATAACAGCATAGTTTACCGCAAACACCGTTATCTGTCAAAATAATAAAACAAAAATTAATCCATGTTTATGCAAATAAAATGTGTGTTTAAAATTAACTGAAATCTGAGTGCAAACGTCCATGCTCGATAAATCACGGTCAAATGTCGTGGTCTCAAACTCATGTCGTGAACCCAATAATGTGCGTAACGCCGCCCACTCTCTGTACTCCCTGTCCGTCATATCCCTAACGTTCATATCGTTTAAGTAATTAGTGAACGCAGTGAAAGTGTAGTTCACTTCGCAATATAACATTGTGGTCAGTAATATCTCGGTAACGCTGTACATAATATTTATTGCCCAAATATAACGATATTTTCTCAATTTATCTGTACCCGCGTGTAGTACCCATTCCGACAGCACTACGCCCATAATGATCATGTTAATTTTAGTAATCAGTACTAAATACAAACATTTATCAATCTTGAAAATTATGCCAATGATTTTTAATGCATTAGGTTTTATATGGCGTATTGATAAATCACCTAGTTAGATACATTAATCAATTATAATTGTTTGATTTAATCACAAAATTAATTACCTTGTGCTAATTCTGTAAATAAAGAATTCATCATTGAAATCATAACATTTGATGTAATATTTAATATTAGTACAATAATACTAATATACACATACGATGATAAGTTATGTATAAGATGAACTAGCTCAATTAAAGATGAACTAGATGTAATTATAATTATTATTGAGGCGGATATATGGGCAAGATAATAACCTCCAAACAATATAAACAAGCACATAATAAACGGGCTGACCCGGAAATTGTATGGAATAATAAGTGACCTTAAAGTCAAGGCAGCTAAGTCATACACAGATTTGTTGTTTAAATAAATTAAACATGATACATCAATGAATACTTTTATAACTAGAAATATTAAGAATATTCCAATACAAACGCCATACGCGATGCTCTCAAATATGAAACCAATATAGTAAAATTGTAAACAATTTTCCATCAAAATTAATATAACTGCTCCATAGCCACAGTATGGCAACCATTTGTTTCTTGATATTTTACCCGTATTATAATCGAGCGTTAGGCCACCAAATGTAATGCCAAATACCCGAAAAACCCATATTAAATATACGATTACAATGTATTTGCTCATTTTACTAATTCAGTTAAACCAAATTAATACTAATATAAAATTATTATTTCTAAATATAGCAAAGTTAAAGTATTGAATGTTGAATGAGGTAGAAAATATAATTAGAATGAATTACAAAAAATAAATAAATTTAATAATAATAACTAATTTATTTTATATTTACAATATCTTTAATATACATATAAATAATAAAATTATTAAACAAAATTGATATGCATAATAAAAGAAAATTATTAATAATATAAAATATTAAGACAATACTAAAATAATACTAAAACAAATAATATAATAAAAATACTTTATTTAATAAAAACAAATTAATTGTGATATTGACAATTAGATTATTTAATAGGCAAAATAAATTGTAATATAAAGTGACAATATTATTAATAAACGTCTTTCATGGTTTTGATGACAATTATTTATAAATAACAACAATTTATTTTATTTAAAAACTTTTAAGATAATTATTATGTACTTTATATAATCTTAATTCAATACTACAAATACTATGAAAAATAAGTTAAAAATAAATTAATGATAAAAATTTACAATAAAATGTTGATATTCCAAAAACAGTATTACATCATGTTAACTCATTAACTGTTTGCATTAGAATGACCGTATAGTTCAACACAAACACCAAGATCTGTCGGAAGTAATGAAAACCAAAATTATTCTACATTATTTGAAATGAAACTTTTTATTAATTAACCGAGATTAAGGTGCATGTATTATGAATAATCGCAAAACCGCCAAACGTAACGCCAAACTCACGTAATAAAAAATTATGTATAATTTATATTTTATCGCATGATTAGAATGATAATAACATTATAGTTCACAAGAAACACGGCTATCTGTTTAAAATAAATAACACTAAAATTAATAAACGTTTATACAAATAAAATTTATATTTAAAATTAACCGAAATCCAAGTCCAACGATTCATGGTCAAAAAATCGCCAGACGTAAAAGTATACTGGTTAAACTTGCGTCGCGTACCCATTAGTGTGCGTAACGCCGCCCACTCTCTGTACTCCCTGCGCGTCATATCCAAAACGTTCATATCGTTCAAGTAATTAGTAAACTCGGTGATTGTGTCGTCCACTTTGCCATATAACATAGTGGCTAGTAACATTTCGGTAACGCTGTACATGGAATTAATTGCCCAAACGTAACGATATTTTCTCGATTTATTTGTGTCCGCATTTAGTAGATATTCCGATGCTACTACGGCCACAATGATTATGTTCATTTTGGTAATCAGAACTAACCACAAATATTTATAAAGTTGATAAATTATGCCAATGATTTTAACTACATGAGGTTTTATATTGTGTATTGTTGAATCACCTAGTTAAATGCATCGATAAATTAATATCGATTATAATGGTTTTATTTAATTACAAAATATTTACCTCGTGCTAATTTAGTTAATAAAGAATTCATAATGATAACCATAAAATTTGATGTGATAGCTAATATCAGTGCAATCATGCTAATATACACATATGATGATAAGTTATGTATAAGATAGATTAGTTCAATTAATGATGAACTAGATGTAATTATAATGATTATTGAAGCAACTGTATGAACGGGCAGATAACCTCCACACAATATAACTAAACAAATAATAAACGGGCTAATTTGGAAATGGTATGGAATAATAAGTGACTTTAAAGTTAAATCAGCTAAGTCATACAAAGAGTTGCCGTTTAAATAAATTAAACATGATACATCGCTGAATATTCTTAGAACTATAAATATTAAATATATTCCAGTAAAAACGTGATACGTTATATTCTCAAATGAAAAATAAAAACAATATAAATTATATAATTGTAAAGTATTTTCCAGCAAAATTAATAGACCGGCTCCATAGCCATAGTATGGCAACCATTTGTTTTTAGATATTTTACCCGTACTATAGTCGAGCGTTAGGCCACCAAATGTAATGCCAAATACCCGGAAAAGCCATATTAAAAATAAGATTGAAATAAGTTTGTTCATTTTATTAATTTACTTAACACTAATTACTACTAATATAATATTATTATTTCTAAATATAGCAAAGTTAAAGTATTGAATTTAATGTTGAATGATGTAGGAAATATACCTTAATTGAACTACAAAAATAAATTTAATCATAATATCTAATTTGCTTTTTTATTTTTAATATTGCATTTAATATATAAACAAAAAAATAATAGATAAAATTGTTACGCCTATTTAATTAATTCAACATTTCTAATTATTTTTTCAATATTTTTTCAATTGTCTTTATAAAATAATAACAATTAATAATATAAAATACTAGAACAAATATTATAATAAAAATACTTTATTTAATAAAAACAAATTAATAGTGATATTGACAATTAGATTAAATTAGCAATTTATTTAGCAGGCAATATAAAGTGGCAATATTATTAATAGACATTTTACATAGTTTTGATGACCATTATATATCAATACCGTGATTAGATAAATTTAAAAATAAAATAGTTAGAAATACAGAATAAGTAATACTTTAAATTAAGAATTAGTCAAATTTATACATTAATCCATAGACTAAAAAACTTTAATAATTTGAATTACCTGTATATTTTAAAAAGACAGGCAAACAGTTCCTTGACATTACAATTAAATTAATTAAGTAGTAGTTTGAAAAAGGATCAGGGTACAGTTGAGCACAAAAACCAGGATCTGTCAAAATAACGTAAATACTGTATAAAGTTCAGATTATTATGTAAATAAAATTTTAATAAATTTTGCACGTACCGATATGCATGTCGCTTTGTTAATACATGCAAATTTGCTAAGAGTCAACCCAAATGATCTATCATTGTTTAACACAGTTACCAACGTTAACCAATATCGAAATTGTTTGCCTGAAGTGAACTGGGTATTTAATTTGTTGTGAACAAAATCGCGCAGCTGGTTCATTTTCTGGCCAACTGTGCCGCACTGCGCGCACACTATGAATGCCTCGCAGACACTGTAGACGGCGTTAAACCACGAGATATAACGGTATCTATTGATTGCATTGCGTTCAACGGGCGTAATAACCGTATGTATGGATATCAGGGCTGTTATAATGCAATTGAGAGCTCTGATCGAGGACAATTGCGATAAATAATCGTCACATTTATTAATTGAACTGGTATATGCTATAACATGCTTAGAAGATTATGCATGTATTGTACTTATTGAATTGAATTCATAGTAATTTGATTTTATAATAGGTTTTAATTGATATTTATTTAATAATTGAACATTTATTTATTTAATATAAATTACAAATTACTTGATTTTAAGATATCAATGCGTTTAACACAATGAATTCACCAATAAGTGCAATACATGCATAAACTTCTAAGCATGTTATAGCATATACCAGTTCAATTGTTGTAATTAATCGTGACACCTTTTTCGTAGTAACCATTATTGTGTCATTACCTAAAAATAAATATATTTCATTATTATAATTATAAATGCATTGATTTATTAAATTTTTAATGTTATAATCACCGTGTTTTAAGTTATATTTAATTTGAACTAGTATATCTGTTATGTACGCGGATAACATCATCACAATCATTGGTGGAAAACAGCCGATGGTAAAATAATAAATGTAATGAATGCCATTAATTAGATCAACACATCTAAACTCATTAATCAGCTCGGTTATTATTACAAACGTGATAACTCCTATAATACAGAATATGTAGCCAACAATTATTGCGATGATTTTTGTTGAATATTTAATTTTGTATTTAACAAGCAAATTTTTGTTAAACAATTTAACAAGATCAAACGAGCGACTGCTATTCAAATAAAATAAAATTGTAAACTCCAGTGATATGAACGTTATATAATACGTAAAATAAAGGCATGTTATCAATCCATTTATTTGAACATGCGGGAATAACACAATTCTTTCAATATGATGCACCGCGTTTAACATAATAACCATGCTCATTAAACCGTAGCCATAATAGCATGCCCATTTATTTCTATATAATCGTCCGGTTCTAACATCAAGCGATAGACCGCCAAAAGTTATACCAAATAATTTCCAAAACCATAATATTATCCTGATTATAGTTAGTTGCTTCATTATTAAAATTGTATTATTCATACTTTTAATGCAAGATAAAATATAATTCGCGATATGGAACTATTATTAAGTTGCCATAATAATATAAAGTAATGTCAATAAAAAGTAATGCCAATAAAAATTTAATTAATATTTACTAAAAACAAAATAATTAATTAATTAATACAATAGGTTTTATTATATAGTTAATGTATATTATAAATATTTGACATGCAATACATAGGATAATATAATTTGTTTACATTATTATTACATACACAGTTCTGATGACAATTATTTACCAATATCAATAACTTATGAACCGGGGGCGGTTCTTATTTAATTACACTATTATTACTAATTAATATAATCTATAAACTTCTCATTTACTTAGGAATAACCCTTCGTTTTGTATTCAATATTCAATTTGTATTTTGTTATAATTTTTGTGTTATTTTCCTATACTTATAGTCATTCATGAATTTCCTAAAACTTAACTCAATCTCAATGTTTTCAATGCTTTCCTTTTTGTGTTAAATATAATTTCTAGTTTAGTTTAAGTTTTGCTTTTGAAATGTAAGGTTAGATTTCCTTCGCGAAGAGTCTTATACTCTTCGCCTTAAATATAAATTCGATTACGAAGTAATAACTAATGTAAACTTCGTTCTCATAAATTCATTTAAATTTCATTCGAATAAACATTCATTTAATTAATTAAAAACTGTATTTAATCTCTTCGTTCCGAAGAGAAATGAGTTATTGATTCGTGTCTTTGTTTGTGGCCAAAGGACTGGACAGGTTAGTCAGGGACCTCACCCCGCCCTGATATACTGCCCCGGTTCACTTATTTTATTAATAATTTATATTGTAGAGTTTAAAATCAATAGATTTAGTTTTAAATGAATTTTAGAAATATGTCAAAAAATTAATTTATAGTGTTTGTTCACTCAATGCAAATATGAAACACAAGTATTCTGTGGTCCATTGACCACAGAATACAGGTTTCCTAATAAAGTTTTTATTAATCTATTTATGGAATTATGCAAAGTTAATTATTTTTCAAACTTGTTAATATGAAATGTTGTAATAAACGCTATTAATTTAGACCAATTACGATCATTTATCAAGTACATATAATTTAATGATGAGAATTTTATAGTTTGTAAAATGTATTATAATATTGACAAAAATAAACAAGCCAAAATCAGAAATAAAATAATAAAACATTATGTGTAGTTTGCCCATTACCACATGATTTGAATTAAAATAACATTATGGTTCACAATAAACACCGCTATCTGTTCAAAAATAATTAAAATTAATCCAGGTTTATGCAAAATAAAAATATATGTTTAAAATTAACCGAGAACAATGTCCAACGATCCATGGTCGAAAAATCGTATCTATAATTTGAGTCAGACTTACGTCGTGCACCCAATAACTTGCGTAACGCCGCCCACTCTCTGTACTCCCTGTCCGTCATATCCGTAACGTCCATATCATTCAAGTAATCAGTGAACGATATTATTGTGTCGTCCACTTCGCAGTATAACATAGTGGTGAGTATTGCTTCGGCAACGCTGTACACGGCATTGATTGCCCAAACGTAACGATATTTTCTCAACTTATTTATGTCCGCATTTAGTGCATATTCCGTATACACTACAGACACAATGATCATGTTAAATTTGATGGTCAGTACTAACCACCAATATTTATCAATTTGGTAAATTATGCCAATGATTTTTACTACAGTAGGTTTTATATTGTGTATTGATGAATCATCTAGTTAAATGTATTAATTAATTACATATTGATATAATTAATTATGATGATCTGATTTAATTACAAAATTTGTTACCTTGGTCTAATTCAGTTAATAAAGAATTCATAATAATATCCATAATATTTAATGTAATGGCTAATATTAGTACAACAATACTAATATACACATATGATGATAAGTTATGTATAAGGTAAATGATCTCGATTAACAATGAACTAGATGTAATTATAATAATCATTGAGGCGGCTAAATGGGCAAGAAAATAACATCCAAACAATATACATAAGCAAATATTGAACGGGCTAAACCAGTAATTGTGTGGAATAATAAGTGACCTTAAAGTTAAGGCAGCTAGGTCATACACAGATTTGTTGTTTAATTTAATTAAACATGATGCATCGATAAATATTTTAATAACTAGGACTATTAAAAATATTCCAATACCAACGCCATAAGCAATGCTCTCAAATAAAAAATCAACATAATAAAATTGTAAACAATTTTCTAGAAAAATTAATAAACCTGCTCCATAGCCATAATATGGCAGCCATTTGTTTCTTGATACTCTACCCGTGCTATAGTCAAGCGTTAGGCCACCAAATGTAATGCCAAATACCCGGAAAACCCATATTAAATATACAATTAAAATGAGTTTGCTCATTTTACTAATTTAGTTAAACCTAATTGCTATTAACATAAAATTATTATTTCTAAATATTGCAAAGTTAAAGTATTGATTGCTAAATGAGGTAGGAAATATAATTTAATTGAATTACAAAAATAAATTTAATAATAATAGCTAATTTATTTTTTATTTACAATATTAAATTTAATATATAAATAATGAAATTATTAAACAAAATCGATATGCCAATTCTAAATATCTAATTAATTTTTCAATAAAACATAGAATAATAAAAATAAACAATAAAAAATAATAAATATTATATAAATATTAAGAATATTATAATAATATAATACTAAAATAAATATCTCTAACATATCTATAATATAATTGCATTTAATGCCGATGTGGTAGTAGTTTAGTGCAAAAGAAATATTGTTTCGGGCTAATGGCCATATACTGATCTATGGTAGTCACCCGAACATTTCTTATGTGCATGTTCTAGCTATGATAAAGCATATTGCTTTAATAATAAGCACTCACTTTATACGTGTCATCTCTGTGTAACATTTATCACATATAAAGTGAGTGTATTAGATTATTTATTATAATTATGTTTACAGATATATTTAACTAAATAATCTAGTAAAAATGATTAAATTTACTTTTATAGTTTAAAGACTATTTACTAAAGATTATCTATAAAAACAAATATAAAATAATACAAATAGTAAATCGTGCTAGATTTAAAAAATAAAATAGTTAGAAATACAGGATAAGTAATACTTTAGATTAGCAAGAGGCTAGGAGTATATCTAGGAGCACAAATAAATTTTAGTCATATATAATGTACACTAATATGTGGTGGGGTTTAATGTTTGTGATTCATATTTGTATTAAACACAAATGATTTACGTTTTAAAACCATTTACTTATATTGGGAGGGTATGTGATTATTAGTTTAATAGTAACCTTTATAGTGTATCATGATTTAATATAAATAAAAATACAGTCGCCTCTTATTTTGATTAAGAATTGTCAAATTTATATTTCAATTTATAGACTGACAAACTTAAAAATTAAGTAGTAGTTTGAAAAAGGATCAGGGTATAGTTGAGCACAAACACTAGAATCTGTCAAAATAACATAAATATTAAAGTTGAGATTTTAATGTAAATAAAATGTAAATAAATTATGCACGTACCGATTTGCATGTCGCTTTGTTAATACATGCAAATTTGCTTAGAGTCAACCCAAATGATCTATCATTGTTTAACACAGTTACCAACGTTAACCAATATCGAAATTGTCTGCCTGAAGTGAACTGGGTATTTAATTTGTTGTGCACAAAATCGCGCAGCTGGTTCATTTTCTGGCCAACTGTGCCGCACTGCGCGCACACTATGAATGCTTCGCAGACACTGTAGACGGCGTTAAACCACGAGATATAACGGTATCTATTGATCGCATTGCGTTCAACGGGCGTAATAGCCGTATGTATGGATATCAGGACTGTTATAATGCAATTTAGAGCTCTGATCGAGGACAATTGCGATAAATAATCGTCGCATTTATTAATTGTTGTAATTAATCGTGATACTTTTCTCGTAGTAACCATTATTGTGTCTTTACCTAAAGATAAATATATTTCATTATTATATGTGCGTTAATTTATTAAATGTATAATGTTATAATCACCGTGTTTCAAGTTATATTTAATTTGACCGAGTATATCTGTTATGTACGCGGATACAGTCATCACAATCATTGGTGGAAAGCAGCCGATTATAAAATAATAAATATAATGAATGCCATTAATCAGGTCAATACATTTAAACTCATTTATCAGCTCGGTTATTATTACAAACGTGATAACTCCTATAATACAGAATATGTAGCCAACAATTATCGAGATGATTTTTGCTGAATATTTAATTTTGTATTCAATAAGCAAATTTTTGTTAAACAATTTAACAAGATCAAACGATCGACTGTTATTCATATAAAATAAAATTGATAATTCTAGTGATATAAAAGTTATATAATACGTAAAATAAAGGCATGTTATCAATCCATTTATTTGGACATGCTGAAATAACACAATTTTTTCAATATGATGCACCGCGTTTAGCATAATAACCATGCCCATTAAACCGTAGCCATAATAGCATGCCCATTTATTTCTATATAATGGTCCGGTTTTAACATCAAGCGATAGACCGCCAAAAGTTATACCAAATAATTTCCAAAACCATAAAATTATCCTAATTATAAATAATTGTTTCATTATTAAAATTGTATTATGCACACTTTTAATGCAACAAAAAATATAATTTGCGATATGGAGCTATAATAAAGTTGCAATAATAATAAAATGCAATGCCAATAAAAATTTAATAAATATTTACTGAAAACGAAATAAATAATTAATTTATGAAGGGTTTTATTGTATGGTTAAGGTATATAATAAATATTTGACACGCAATACAAACAGTAATATAATTTGTCTACATTATTATTACATAACAGTTCTGGTGACAATTATTTACAAATATCAATAACTTATAATTTAATAATGTATATGATTATAATTGTGTATATAGTTTAAGTTCAATACTACAAATACTATGACAAATAAGTTAAGAATAATTTAATAATAAAAATTTTTGATAAATGTTGAAATTCCAAAAAAAATATTACATCATGTTTACTCTTAACGCGCAGTTTGCATTAGAATAACTGTATAGTTCAACACAAACACCAAGATCTGTTCAAAATAATCAAAAACTAAAATTGGTCTTTATTATTTGAAATAAAACTTTTAAAAAACTAACCGAGATCAGAGTATTTTTATTAATAGTCGCAAACCCGCCAAATGTAAAGCCAAACTCACGTCGTGTACCCAATAATGTGCGTAAAGCCGTCCACTCTCTGTACTCCGTGTCTGACATATCCCTAACGTTCATAGCATTCACGTAATCACTGAACGCAGTGATTGTGTCGCCAACTTTGCCGCATAGCACGCATGTTAATATCATTTCGGTAAAGCTGAACGCGGAATTCTTTGCCCATGCTGAACGATATATTTGCACTCTATTTGATTCCGATTTTAATACCAACGAATATATTGACAACATTATGGCTGTAATGATCATAATGATTTTAACGACCAGTATAAACCATAAATATTTATCAATTATGATGATTACTTTAATAATTCTCAATATATGGCCCTTTATATTGCTTATTGTTAAATCACCTAGTTAGTAAGAACTAAATATAATTATCTATGCTAATAAAAAGTTGAATTTTAAAATTAAGTACCTCTGGTTAATTTAATTAAAAAATTATTTATAGTAATAGCCACAAAATTTGATATAACAATCAAAATTATTGCCATAATAATAACGTATACATATGAAAATAAGTTATGTATTACAAAAAGGATCTCAATTACACGAGATGTAAATTCAATCAGATTGGATACATTAGTGATCATGGCGATTATTGTAGTAATTATGGAAACTAGCAAAAACCCGCCATAGATAATAAATAAGCAAATAATTAGAGGATTAAATCGGAAATTGTAAGAAATAAAAATGGGCATGATGGTTAAAACGATTAGATTGTAGAATGCTTTGCGATTTAAATACACCAAACATGATACATTGTGAAACATTATTATAACTAGAAATATCATAAATAGTACAATAAAAATACTATTGTCAAATATGGCAATGTTTGCATGGGTTATAAAGGATACACCAAAACGATAAAATTGTAAACCACTATAAAACAAAATTAATATAGCTATTCCATAGCCATAGTAAGACAGCCATTTGTTTCTTGATAGTTTACCCGTACGATAGTTAAGGGTTAGGCCACCAAATGTAATGCCAAATATCCGGCAAAACCATATCAAAAATATTAATACAATTATTAATTTGTTCATTTTACAATTTGTAATGACATTATGAACATTAAATATGACAATGTTGATGTATAGTTTTAAGGATAAATAGTTATATGAAATACACTGTACTTTATTAATATATAAATGTATAATAAATTAATTTTCTGTATTTATTGATACAATATTGCATAAAATATCACAAATATATATTTTATTTGATGACTCTTATTTGTTTGTATCGATTAATACGGGGTAAATATTAGTTTGTGTTAATAAAATCTAATTTGGTTATAAGAATATTAATAAAAATAATTATATTGACATTTCATACAGTATATTATAAATTCAATAAAACATTAATGAAAATATTTAATTAAATCATTTCATCAAAAATATTTTATTTCATTAAAAACATAGAATATAATACAGATTTGACGTCAAAACTAATAATGTGAGAGTTATTGGACAAACATTAATACAATACAAAGTGTAATATACAGGTAAATAAAGGTGGATGGTAAATGTTTTGATTAATCACAAAAATTGTCGTTTTTCATATGTAAAATTTAATGGATCCATTTATTATAGAATAACAAATAATTGTATATAATTTCATTGTTATTAATGGTTATTCTATAATAAATGTACTGTATACATTGACAGTTCTGATCACAATTATTTTTAAATACAAACAACTTATTTTATTTTTAAAATGCTAATATAATGATTGATTATACATTCCAAATACAATACTAAAAATACTATGCCAAATAAGAATACTTTAAGGGTGTGAAAATTTGCAATAAATCTTGAAATACCAAAAATTGTATTATTTCATGTTTACTTATTAATGCGTGGTTTGAATTAAAATAACCGTATAGTTTAACACGAACACCAATATCTGTTTAGAATAATTAAAAATAAAATTAATTCATTATTTCTACATATAAACAATATAATAAAATTTACCGAGATGAGAGTGCGTTTATCAATGGTCGCAAACCCGCCAAACGTAAAGCCAAACTCACGTCGTGTACCCAATAGTGTGCGAAACGCCGCCCACTCTCTGTACTCCGTGTCCGTCATATCCCTAACGTTCATAGCGTTTACGTAATCACTGAACGCAGTCATTGTGTCGCCAACTTTGCCGCATAGCACGCATGTGAGCACCATTTCGGTCACGCTGTACATTGAATTAAGTGCCCAAACATAACGATATCTTTTTGTTCCCGCATTTAATATTAATGTATAAATTGACAACATTATTGCCATTATAATCACGGTGATTTTAATGGTTAATACACACCATAAATATTTATCAATCCTGTGAATTACATCAATGATTCTCAATGTAATGTGTTTTATATTACGTATTGTTAAATCACCTAGTCAATTACAAATAATAAATTATATACAATTAAGATAATAAAGTTTAAGTTTAAAACGTAGTTACCTCGTGGTAATTTAGTTAATAAAGCATTTATAGTAGTTGTCACAAAATTTGACATGATAGCTACAATAAGCAAAATAATACTGGAATATACATATGAAAATAGATTATGTACAAGGTAAATTATATCAATAAATGAAATGTTGAATGTAATTATGTTGATTATTGTGAAAACCATAGCGGCAAGCAAATAACATCCATACAATATGAATAAGAAAATAATTACCCGGTTTAATCGGAATTTGTAAGAAATAATAAGTGACCTGATTGTAAAAACAGTTAGGTCATGAAAATATTTGCGATTTAAATACACTAAACATGATACATCGTGAAACATTATGATAACAAGAAATACAAAATATAGTCCGATAAAAATGCCATGGTCATATACGGCAATATTGGCAGCTTTTAAACCAATCCGATAAAATTGCAAACAATTATTTAACAAAATTAATATAGCTATCACATAGCCATAGTAAGACAGCCATTTGTTTCTTGATAGTTTACCCGTACGATAGTTGAGAGTTAGGCCACCAAATGTAATGCCAAATATCCGGCAAAACCATATCAAACACACGAATATAATTATATTGTTCATTTTATTTATTTAAATTTAATTAAAATGACATTACAATCGTTAAATATGACAACTTTAATGTATAGTTTTAATGGTGAATAGTAATATGAAATACACTGTACTTTATTTAAATATAAATGGTAATACATTAATAAATTAATTTTCTGTATTTACAATGGTGCGTAAAATATTACAAAAATCTACTTTATTAGATGATCATTATTTGTTTATGGTCGATCAATACGGGGTAAATATTAGATTTTGTTAATGAAATCTAATTTAATTATAAGAATATTAATAAAAATCGGCATTTTATACAATATATTAAAAATTCAATAAAAACATTAATGACAATATTTAATTAAATCATTTCCCCAAAAATATTTAATTTTATTAAAACATACAATTTACATTTTATACAATACAGAATATAAATAATAATATGAGAACTTTTGCTAAATATTTCAAATAATTATTACATATTAAACACCAAAATACTATTTTTAATTTACACGTTATCGCATGGTTTGAATTAAAATTACCGTATAGTTTAACACAAACACCAATATCTGTTTAAAAACAATAAAAATTAATTTATATGATCTAAATATAAGCGTTATAATAAAATTAACCGAAATGAGGGTACGTTTATCAATAGTTGCAAACCCGCCAAACTCACGTCGTGTACCCAATAGTGTTCGGAACGCCGCCCACTCTCTGTACTCCGTGTCCGACATATCCCTAACGTTCATAGAATTCACGTAATCACTGAACGCAGTCATTGTGTCGCCAACTTTGCCGCATAGCACGCATATGAGTACAACTCCGGTAACGCTGTACATCGAATTAATTGCCCAAACATAACGATATCGTTTTCTTCCCGTGGTTAATATTTATAATAACTAAATATGACAAAGTTTAAGTATTGCTACAATTTTGAAATGGCATATAAACTATACCATAATGAAATACAATTAAAACTTAATTATAAATCGATTTTATTAATTTACAATAGTACATTAAGTACTTAGCAATAATTAAAGACATTGTTTAAAAGTATAACTATAGTAAACTATGATTAATTAATGCAGAGCAATAATCCCATATTACGTTCTTTTTAATGAATCTAATTTATATAATAAAAATTAATTAAATCTAAAAATAAACTAGAAGAGACAGGTAAATGACACAACGATGCGTTAACCACTATTTGTCAATACAATACATTATATACAGTGAATAATATAATGGTATTGGTGTACAATTGTATTTTTTCAATAATAATAATGTGTTGATTAATTTGTAGTTTGGTAAATTATTAGAGTATAGTTAAGAACAAACACCAGAACCTGTTAAATATATTATATAATTAATTATATTAACTATATTTTTTAATGCACAATTTGTATTTAATATTTACCGATATTGATGTTGGTTTATCGATTCTGGCAAACTGACCTAGCGTAAACCCAATTGAGCGAGCATTTTTCAATATAGTAACTAACGCAAGCCAATCGCGAAACTCGCGGCCAGTCATATGCGAAGTGTTTATACGGTTGTGTACGTAATAACAGAGCTTGGTCATTTTATCACCAACTTTACCACATTGTATTGAAACAATTATAATATCACAAACACTGTGCACAGCGATAAACCACGAGATAAATCTATATTTATATACGACTTTCATAGGCGATATTGCATGGTGTATAAATAGTAAGGCAGTAACAATATGAGTAAATGCCATCACCATGCTTATTTTTGAGAAATAATTATCGCATTTGTTGATTATGGTAATTAATCGTGCCACGTCGTACTTAGCAAGTATTATTGTTGTTCTGCCTGTAATTAAACTTTAATTAAATCATTTAATTTAAATGGCATTATAAAATATTAAAAACTGTATCAAGCTTAAATAATAATTTAGTTACCTTGTTGTAAATCATGTTTAATTTGCGATAATATGTCGGTTACGTGCAATGAAATAGTAATCATAACTATTGGTACAAAACAACTAACGATAAAATAATAACTAAAATGAATGGCATTTATTAAATCAAAGTAATTAAATCCAACATCTAGTTCGGTTTTAAACATAAACACTATAAACATTATAATGCAGATTATGTAAGC
>CAJPIZ010000542.1:0-23159 GCA_905368565.1 Medioppia subpectinata
ACTGCTATCAATACAATTGACCACAAAATCCTAATAATTGTCTCAATTTTTTCTCTCAACGCCTCCAATTGATTGATTAAAACTAATGTCTAATTAATGTCTGTATTGTCTTCGTATGTGTGGATCAGATCGACAAATGGGACGATCAAAGAGAAAACGGGATTTTTCCCGGAAAGATATGATTGGTTTGCGAAACACATTACCAGTCATTCATTGAGTCTTTATTTCATTCATTTAATGTATTTTTAATTGTAATTCAGACCTAATTTTTACTCATTTAATTCATATATATATTTCTAATCCAATTAAACTTTGTTTAATTTACTCTTAAATTAATTTGTATTACACTTATAAAAGTCTGAATAAATAAAAGTGTTTTAATAACTTATAAATACATAATTTATTGACAAAAATAGTTATCATTATAAAATACTATTAATTATAATTAAGTTGTATTAGAATTAATTTTTATAATGATATACCGATTTCATGACCATATGTTGGACAGTGGAGACAATGGCACTCAAACCTATGGAGGCATTGATGACAGCAATAATCCAATTGATATGATATAAAAGTCGGATCCGTTTGTTGTCAATGTCTGTCCTGCTGTTGAAATACATGGACAACAGACCCACCACTGCATACACAATACCGGTGCCCAAAGCAATCAGCAAACGGTACTGTAGTTTTGTTGACTCAATTAGATTAGGGTTAATCCACTCAATACACTGTTTTTAATATTTTAATAGTATTTAAAATTATGGGAATTAATATTGAAAAAGTTTTTATAAGTAAAAGTAGTATATTTTTACCATAATTACAGCCAAAAAGACAATAAGTAGTGGTCCGACAATAGCGGTGAGAATTGCCTTGAAATCAGCCATAGGTTTATGATTTAATAATTACCCGATTGGTTTTGTTCGCTTGATTGACAATTGTATTGAAAAGTTTTATTGAGTTGTAATTAAAGTATATTTCATACAAACTATTCAATTGAAGTACAGAAAGTGATTTGAATTGAAATTTATGATAAATTGTTTGATTTGAAAAATAGTATTGAAGTCGTAATGAATTTGATATTTCAAACATGCAATTGAATAGTAAAATAAATAGTTATTTTTAATTAATAAATTTTTAATCATTGATTTATGCAATCAAAACAAACACCAAGAGCTAAAAAATGTCATGAAATAATTATGAATGGTATGCGTAACAAATAGTTTATAAAAAAATTTAAATAATTGTGCAAACAAAGTAATTAAAAAAATAACCATAATCATTATTAAACAAAAAAAAGTAATTAATTTATAANAAAAATGTCATGAAATAATTATGAATGGTATGCGTAACAAATAGTTTATAAAAAAATTTAAATAATTGTGCAAACAAAGTAATTAAAAAAATAACCATAATCATTATTAAACAAAAAAAAGTAATTAATTTATAATTACAAGAATTTAAAGCAAAATACATAACTTTATTCATAATTATTTTTAATCAAATCCCTAAACTTCTGGCCCGATATGGCATAACCGTAATACTTAGGGTAGAGATCCATTTGCTGGACGCCGAGCACATCGGCCGCGTGATACGGCCAGTGGGGGTTATTGAGAAAGGCCCGGCCCAACATCACCATCGATGCCGTCCCGTTGGCCACCAACTGATTGGCGTACTTCGGACTAAACACACCGCCGATGACCGACGTGACCAAACCGGCCTCTTTCTGCATACGCTCGCTGGCCGTCAACTGTACGGCATAGCTGTCTGTCAGCCGGTTGTTGGGGTCGTAAGGGGTGAGACCGCTATACCCGCTGCAGTCAACCATATCCAGACCCTTAGGCTTGAGTTGTTTGGCGAACTCGACGGCTGAGGGAACGTCCCAACCGTTACGCACGCCGTCGCTCACCGTAATCCTGGCGCCCAACACAACGTTATCGGGTATTACTTTGGCCACACTCTCCGCCACTTCCAGTCCGAAGCGCATCCGGTTTTGCAGACTTCCGCCGTAATTGTCTGTCCGCTTGTTTGTGAGCGGAGACATGAATTGGTGGACAATATAACCATGAGCGAAGTGTAGCTGAATTACCTACACGTGTCAACACGTATACAAGTAGTCATATTATATTGTGTTAATACTTATTGAATTAAAATGTATTTATTTCTCAATAATTAGTGATCAATACAGACCTCAAAGCCGGCCTTAACGGCTCTCTGGGCCGCCGCCGCGAACTGTGCCTTAATTTGCTCGATGTCTTCAATGGTGGCCTCTTTGGGAACTCTCCAAATGGTCTCATTATCATAGGCTATAGCACTGGGAGCCACAGTAGGCCAACCGCCCTCTTCATCGGGAATGGTGGCGCCGCCCTCCCAACCCGTTTTGCAGCTACCCTTACGGCCGGAATGGTTGAGCTGAATGCCGGCCACACCGCCGTACTTCTTGATCTCTTTGACAATGCGGGCCAACGGAGCGATGTGTTGGTCACCCCATATGCCGTTATCCGTTGGACTGATCAGTCCCTGTGGCGACACCGCCGTGGCCTCAGTCATCACCAGAGCGGCGCCGCCCATCGCGAAGCCCTGCAAATGTCCAAGGTGAAAGTCGGTGACCATACCCTCCTCGCTGGCCGACGTGGCCATCGGCGACACACTTATACGGTTCCTGAATGTGACGCCCCGTATGGTTATGGGTGTGAACAGTGCCGGCGCTGTCTTGTTGTTGGCGCCCGAGTTTCGCAATCGGTTTCGTTTTAATTTATTTTGTTTGTTATTATTTTGACCATTAATTGTCTCGTAATTCAGGAGACATATCGTCAGCACAAGCAATAAATTGCTGATGAAATTCATTTTGGAAAATAAAATGATAGCTTTGATTATGTTAGAAAGTATTGATATCACACAATATACAAAGTGTGATCACTTGTGCCGCACCTGTAGTCCGACTAAACGCTTATTGATTTGTGTAAAACTTTTTTGTTGAGTTTTGAGCAAAATTGAGTTCAGCGACGAAATAAAAAGGTTGTTTTTTGAATGTGAATTTAGCTTTTTATTTTAATTTTGCACTTCTAGTTAGTAATGTGGTCGGCCTTCTGGAGTGAAAGCCGATGATAGCATTGAACTTATTTTACATTATTATTATTACATACAGTATAATGTATGCACTTTTTTCATACTTTTGGAGGACTTTTTGATTGCGTAAATCTAAAAGTGATAATAATTTTAAGCTTGTATTTTAGTGCAAAATTAAATGATAACTATTTGTTGAATTATTTATACCCAAGAACCAATACTTCCACTGTTGTTGCATTTTAGTACCCTAATGAAACTTTTATAAGATTGCACTTGGCAACTCTGGTGCAAATTGTGCAATATTTAACATTATGGTCACTCTATCATTATACTTTTAAAGTGCTGCTTTTGAATACTAATGTATTGTGTAGGTATGGGTGCTCTGCTGCTATCGGGTAATAATAGGTTCACCGAATAGATAAAGATAACAAACAGGTACACTCTTTATTAAGACAAACACCAAATTAAAAGTATTGTTTAAAAGTATTCAATATGTATGCATCTCATTAATAATATTTGTAATTAAATCCATAATTAATAATTGAAATGCGAGAGAGAGAGAGAGAGAGAGAGATTTAGTGGAAAACATATACAGTCTAACTTCTCCATAATGAACGGCCAGTTGCACGACAAAAATGTTTATTATAGGGAGGGTTCATTCAAGGGAGGTTCTGTTATAGGTATAGAAAATCCAAAATTTATTTCAAAACCGTTCATCTAAGGAAGGTGTTCATCCAAGAGAAGTTTACCCAAGAGAAGTTGCACTGTACCAATAAGCAGTTATTAGAATAAAAGTTATAATTATAATATATATATATATTAAAATATAAAAATATTATGAATATTCTGTTGATTTGCATCAAAAGTGTTACAAAAATTTACAAATTAGTGTTATATGAGGACAAAAAAGTTTTGAAAGTGAGATTTTTTGCTTAATTGACAGATAAAAAAATTATAAACACGTTTGACAGCACCTGACCCTCACGTGATCTACACTATAGAGTGTACAGCACTGACAATACTGTCACTGAATTCCTGGTTATCTGTCAAATACACCGCCCATTCTTGTTAACCATTATTAAATTTATCCATTTATTTAACTTAGGATTTATAAAGTTAAATAAAACGCATATTTGTACTAATTATGCACTTGTTGTGTACTAGTTGTGCACTTATTGTATTTATTATCATCATCATTAATTGTATTTATGATGTATAATTTTTAAAAATAATTATTTCTCATTATTTAAATTTATTTATAGACATATTTTATGTGTCAATTTTAGAAATATCAAGGTTTTTATAATTATATTTTACGATAAAAATTATTTGCACCAGAGTTGCGGTGCAAATTACGCAAATCAATTAAGCATGGTATTAACTTTTAACACGATGTTTTTATTTGTACATAATTAATGTAATAAATTTATTTTTCATTGTTATTTTACAATAATTGAATATTGTAACCAAAATTACAATTAATAACATTACAATTAGTAACAATTAATAATAACTTTGTCACCATTAATGAGACTATTAATAAGACTATTAAAACCCAATTAATAACGAGTAGTATTTCTCAATAATTCCCGCCACTCTCTATCCCCGATAACATAGCCGTATTGGTCGGGATATTGAACACTATTGTGAGCGCCCAACACATCGGCCGCGTGATAGGGCCAGTGGGGGTTGTTTAGCAGCGCCCGACCCAACATCACCATCGATACCGTGCCGTCCCTCACAATCTTATCGGCATATTTCGGGTCAATTATCTGTCCGACGGCTGCCGTCATAATACCGGACAGTCGATGGATGAGTCCGGCGGACGGCACTTGAAATGTGTATTTATTCATACCATTAGTCTGCGATCGCGGGACCAATTGACCCGAACTGCACGACATAAAGTCAACGCCCAATGCCTTCAACTCTTTGGCCAACTCTATGGTCTGCGGTATATCCCAGCCGTTGGACACCAAATCGCTGACCGATACCCTCACACCCAATACAGTGGTGTCGGGCAGTGTTTCCCGGACGGCGCCGGCGATCTCCAGCGCCAAACGCATCCGATTCTCAAGATTGCCGCCATATCTGTCGGACCTTTTGTTGGTCACCGGAGACAGGAATTGGTGCACAAGATATCCGTTGCCAAAGTGCAGCTCAATTACCTGTGCTTTTGGGATGTGATTTCTTAAATACTAAATCTTAAGCTATATTAAACAATGTCTGGCCACTGACCTGAAAGCCGGCCTTAACAGCCCTATTGGCCGCCGCGATAAACGCTTTTCTAACATCCAATAAGTCATCAATAGTGGCCTCTTTTGGCACTTTCCAGATTTGATTACCAAAGGCCAGAGGACTCGGCGCTATCGTAGGCCAACCACCCTTACCATCACTCAGGGACTCGCCTCCGGCCCAAAGCACTTCGCAACTGCCTTTGCGTCCGGAGTGACCCAATTGTATGCCAGCGATGGCACCGAAACTTTTGATTTGGTCCACAATACGGGCGAAGGGGCGGATGTGTTGGTCCGACCAAAGGCCGCAATCACTGGCACTGATCCGACCCTCCGGTGTGACAGCCGTGGCCTCAGTCATGACCAAAGCCACGCCTCCCAACGCGAACGACTGCAAGTGACCGAAATGAAAATCACTGGCCATACCGTCGCGGCTACTGTACATAGACATAGGTGTGGCGCATATCCGGTTCCTTAGGGTAACATTTCTGATGGTGAGCGGTGTGAACAGCGCCGGCACTTTGTTTACCAAGCTCAGTTTGTTTTGCTCGTCATTTAAGGTGTCATTTACTGATTTACTGTTCACTACAGCGAGTGTTATGTAAACCAAAATCAATAGCCATTCATAACTTCCTGTGTTCATAGCTTTTTGGTTACAGAGTTTTAGCTAAACTTTTGTTTAAATCAATAGCTTATTGTTTGAAAGCAATTAATTAGTGATTGATTTGTGAATTTCCTATTAATTGTCTCCCAATATATGTGTCCTTCTGTTTGGGAGTTATATTTACGGCAAATATAATCATAAAAAACACAATTTCATTGAATTTATTCATTAGTCGCTTAAATGGATCACTCGTTTGACTTGATTTATGTCTTTATTAAATAATTTTTGCGTAAAAATAATATTAAAAATTGTTATTAAAAGGATTTTCATATTAATTTAAAATTTTTATTTAGTTTTTCCTGCAATAAATTTTTAAAAATAACTTTAATTATAAGTTTTAGTTTTGTTTCGCGTTTATTATACAAAACTACATAATAATAAATATTTCTCGGATTAAAATCATTGAATTTCATTTTATTAAAAGTTATTATTTAAAAAGTAATCCATTATCTCAATGACTGATCAAATGAACAAATTATAAACAATTTTAGTTTTCTTGTATGAATTCACATAATAATAATTGTTTGAAATGAATGCGAAAAATAACATAATAATGTCATTTAATTTTATTTTTATTAATATTTAAATTAATTTTTAAAAATTATAAAAAGCAAACTCTTTGAATGTAAGCCAAAACTTCTATCAAATATCAATTGAGAGAAATATTTAATTAAAATTTATTAAAAATTTATTTAATATTCAAATATAATGAGATTTAGCAAAAAAGAATTTAAATTAACAAATTATTTATCAGGCAGTAAACTTTACTAATTATACAAGCTAAATTTAGCTGTAGTAAGTTAATCAATCTATGTGATAAGTTTTATAAATATTAAATATAAATATTGCTGAAAAAATTGACAAACATTTCATAATAAAGTCACAGACATTATAACAAACAATACATTTATTACAACACGTATTGTAATGTAAATTTCAAATTGAAAATAACAAAATACTTTAATTTAATTGCAATTTCCGGGTGTGTTATGGCAACAGGTTTTGCAATGCCCTAGGTCTAACCATATCACCTGTCGAGACTGTACCTGTGCTATGAGCAATATTGTTACCTCCCTCACCGACAGCCCCTCCCCTCCCGATTTGGGAATTTTGTTATTTTAAAAATAATACAGAAATATAAAAAATTTGCATTTGTTTTCATCGCCATTCATGTGAACTCCTGTTTTCCTTCAGACAATGAAATAACTATTAAAACAAATGATTAAAATCACGGAATATTATAGTAATTTAAAATAAAAAAAGTTTTTCCTCTCATTATAATTATTGTTTGTTTTAAATAAATTGTTTATTTCATTGCATTATATATTTTGTACGCTTTGTAATAAAACATTAATTTTAATGATTATATAAATTATAGCGAAATATATCAATGAGTTTATCAGCCGTACAGTAGTGGCGGTCGACGAGTGGTTTTTGCAGTGGATTTTTTGCCACCAATTATTAACAATCAAACAATTATTGTTAAACTAAACGTACAATTCATAGGCGAAGGACTATTAAGTGTGTTTGAAGTGCACCACAGACTCACTGAGCGATGATCTGAGGACAGGGATCGCGGACTTCAATTGTGATCATATATTTGTGTGCGCTTTCAATCTCGAGATAGACCTTACGATTAAAGGTAACATCAATTTAATTGTTTTCATAACATAACAATTTTAACCGTAATGCTATGCCGTAATCCCATTGCCCCCAAGGATTTACATACGAGATAATCCTTATTGTTATGATAAGACCTTTACGATTAGAGAGAGAGAGAGAGAGAGAGAGAGAGAGAGACCCCTAATCTTATGTCAAAGTCATGCTTACATATGATTATGATAACTATTATAGAGAACCACATCATTGAATCGTTTATGTATTCAAATTAAATGTTTGACAGAAGTTTTTTCATAGGAATAGTGATCTCAAGGTTTGAAAACCTATTCAAATGTGAGATGAAATAACACATCCTTTAGACAACTCTAAAGTGTAGTGCTTTTGCACTTTTCTTGGGACCAGTTTTCATATCATTAGTACACCTTTGATATTAAAATCCACTTTTAGTATCCCTTTTAGTACCAGTATTGCAATCTTCGAGAGACAGTCTTCAATTCTCTCTCTCTCTCTCTCTCTCTCTGGCCAACTCCTCGTAAGAGCCGTACGCTTTGGTTATGTTGTGACGTTTGGCGAAGTCCTGAGCGCCAGTTAGTCGTCGGGAACCCACGGCAACAAACTGTGTGCCAAATGAAAATGATGTGGTTCTCTATAATAGTTATCATAATCATATGTAAGCATGACTTTGACATAAGATTAGGGGTCTCTCTCTCTCTCTCTCTCTCTCTCTCTCTCCTCATCCGAAGGCCATCCATAAACGAGAGACAATTTTGCTATAAATTGCAATCCTCTCCACAATCAAGAGTTTATTCAATCGTTAAATTTGTGTTTAAAAAAATCATTTTTAATATTTTCTTTTAATTAACGTTTGCCTCCAATAAAAGTGCTATTTTTGTACATTAATTGTAAATATATTATTGTTTTTTATTTCACATTCAGCGATAAATCAAATACAAACAGACAATGCGTTTTGAATTAATTGTATTATTTTGTCTGTTTTCGGCTATTGTTTGGGCGGAAAAGTATGTGATATTTTGAATTTTCTCTTATTTTACAATTGTTTTGATATAACAACCAATTTATACATATAATTGTTGGACGATTTGGAGCATAAAAATGCTAATTTTCTCATTTAATATTATATTGTTATCGCAATTGTATTGTTTAGGCCTAAAGATGGTAAGAGTAGAAGAGCCCGGAATTACAAGCCAAAGACCCAGAACATTCAAAATGCACGTATGGTTAGGTATGATCAAGTTTTATTTTTGCTATTTGCCCATGTTTACGCATGTTATCCTTTAGTTTTATCTTTGTAAATCAATTTGTTTTGCTATTATAAACAACACACGATTGTGTTTATCCAGACTATTCTCCACCCATCGATTATAATAGTTTTTATACATAATTTTTATACTAAACTTACATTTATGTTATATTTGTTTAATTATGGTAAAAATGGCTTTGAAAATAAAAATAGCAATTTTATTATTGAACGGATGTTCAGTATTTAAGGCAAACAAATACTGGATTTTAATTATATATTTCTTGTAGAGTTATAATTAAATATGATTTTTATTATTATATTAAACTAAACAAAATGAAACTATATTTTGGCACAATTTTTATTATAAAATATTGTTCGCATAATATCTGTCGTAATATATTTCACAAATAAAAATTTTAATAATTAATTTCATTAATAAATTATTAGGAAATGTATACAAAACAGCAAAATTTAAATTACAAAATACTTTCATTGAATTTACTCACAGAGCGCTATAAATTGAAAGTAATTTACATTTGGTTACAAATATGTCATTTCCTAATTATTTATAAATAATAAAACAGATAAATTAGTAATTTAAAATTACCATAAATATTTACACTACACACAATTGTTCAAGCAACATTTTCTTTCTCTCTACATCACCCAGAATAATAAGCAGTAAACTGAATGACCCGGTTGTTTGCAATTGCATGCTTACCAGTGTTAGAAAGTTTCAAAGTCCGGGAGTTTTAGCAATAAAGAGACAAAACAAAGACATTTTTATTTTAAAGTTTAAAATTCAAAATTATATCAGTTTCAATACCACTTCGGTTACCCCCCGTTTGCCCCACAGTAACAGACGTGATGATCAGTGCATACCTGTCCCCCCATTCGGCTCCTATAGCCTCCCAGTAATTGTCATCCAATACACTCATTATTACCTATTATGACATTATTATTATATGTAAAGTTATATTACATGATATATTATACTTTTCCATACAATTCTTATACATGTATATTGTCTTATATATGGAAACACTATACTTTATAAGAGAGAATATAAGTGCCGAACCCATACGCTGTACACTTCAGTATTGCTCTTACTTTACACTCAGCCAGTCCTAAGTGCCCGCAATGTCTTCCTTTCATTCTCGCATACATTTTGAATTAATTGTATTATTTTGTTTGTTTTCGGCTATTGTTTGGGCGCAAAAGTATGCGATATTTTGAATTTACTCTTATTTTATACTTGTTTTTATATATCAAACAATCTATACTTTATAATTGTTTGATGATTTGGAGCACACATACACTTAATAAACTTATCATCGGCACAATTGTGCACTAATTTGACTCATAAGTTTGACTTTACAATTAAAACAATTATTTAATTAATGTTTAATATTTAAACATACAGTAATGAAAACGCGCCGCTCAGGTGGGGTATTATGGGCGCCGGCAAAATCAGCAATGACTTCGTGGCCATCGTTAAGACTAATCCCGCACATCAGGTAAGGCATGACATGACATGTCTTCAGGCAAACAATATATAAGTTATAACACAAAAATAACAATTATCTCATTTGGCACACAGTTTGTTGCCGTGGGTTCCCGACGACTAACTGGCGCTCAGGACTTCGCCAAACGTCACAACATAACCAAAGCGTACGGCTCTTACGAGGAGTTGGCCAAAGACCCTGACGTTCAGGTGGTATACGTCGGGACCGTAAACAACGCCCATTTGGCTAACGTTAAGCTATTGATCGAAAACGGGAAACACCTTCTCGTGGAGAAACCGCTGGCCATGAACTCCAAGCGTAAGACAATACTACTTGACTTAACCATAAAATCACCACTAATTACAAAAAATCTCAAACAATTATCTCATAACCACTGAAGAGGTGGAAGAGATGATAGCGTTGGCCAAACACAAGAAGCTGTTCTTCATGGAGGCGTTGGTCACACGATTCACGCCGTCGTTTGTCTTCGTGACGGATCAGATCCGTCGCGGAGTGATCGGTCAGGTGTATCACGTGAACGCCGGTCTCGGCTATCACATGATTCTGGAGGACAGAGTGGCCACCAGAGAGTTGGGCGGCGGAACTGTATTAGATCTCGGAATCTACGCCATCGGTGTGGCCGACGAGGCCTATGACGGCGAGATGCCCACCAAGATTGAGGCCATCGGCCAACTCAACGACAACGGCGTGGACCTGAACT
Source organism: Medioppia subpectinata (assembly GCA_905368565.1). Taxonomy (NCBI): domain Eukaryota; kingdom Metazoa; phylum Arthropoda; class Arachnida; order Sarcoptiformes; family Oppiidae; genus Medioppia; species Medioppia subpectinata. Next base: position 11,072 of record CAJPIZ010000542.1, read on the forward strand.
TCGCGGCCAATCTTAAGTACGGCGGCAATCGTACGGCCAGTATATTCGCCAACAGTTTACTACTGTTGCCAAACGAGGCGTTTATTGTGGGCACTAATGGCACGATTCGGGTATAGATTTAGTGTTATTTTATACGCGAAAACTTTTTTTAAACAATTTGTTGACCAAAAAATGCTGTTTTTTATCCGATTGTCTGTAGATTACGGCAAACTTCAAGTCGTCGGAGAGAGTGTACGTGAATGGTGTGGTCCATGAGTTCCCGTTCCCGAAGACCACAGAGTTTCTCAATTACGGCGATAGTCTGGCGCTGAGGTATGAGGCGGAAGAGGTCCGCAAATGTATTAATGAGGGAAAGATTGAAAGCGAAAAGATGTCACACAAGGACTCCATTGTTATGGCGAAGATTGAGGACGAGATCCGCAAACAGATTGGCGTTGTCTTCAACGAAGACTCGTAAACAATGGCTTAAAATTATTATCATTATTATTATCGATGCAATTATATTGAAATTATGTTTGGTTTATTTATTGATTTTTAATTATTTAATTGAATATCATTTGTGTTTATTAAAATTTATATAACATCTAATTTGTTTTAATTATTTGACAATACTTTCTATACTCTAGCATAAAATTAATTTTATTGATTACAAAATAAATTATATAAATTATTAATTAATAACTATTAAAATAAATGATACTTTACTACAACAATAATTACAATGCGTTAACTAATAAATTTGAAAATACGAGCCATGATAGACATTAATATATGAATTGTTAGTATAAGTATAATGATTATGATTAAAATAAGTATGGATTGAATGATATAAAATATGCCGTATAATGATTTATACATTATAACATCGCATTATAATAGAACTAATTATATCGAAATAGGTTTTATAAGTTAAAACAAAGTGAATAACATTTTTAAAAATATAAATAATTAATTTTAATTTTAAAATCAATTTTCATTAAATAAGTTATTGTTAGATAAATGAATATAATTTATTTGATGAGCGCATGATGATTATCATTATAAAACATTGTTAAAAATACTCAAATTATAGTTTAAATTATTATAACAGTTAAGCATTTGTTAAAACATTTGTCATATAAACACTCAATCTATTCAACAAACTCTGCATTAGTTTTACTATTAGAAAAGTTTTGAAACAAATAACGGGTATTCTCTGCGAAGATGGCAACTGTGGCCACACAAGCCTTTCAACAGTTGTCTTCTATCAATGTATTGCAACCATTGGTTGGTTTGGATGCATTCAAACGGGCGCTCAAAGTGTTTGACATGTCTTTCATCGGATATGAAGTGATTTCTCCACAACTCTATCAACAAAAGCGCACAGAATTTATACAATCGATGGAAGAGTTGTTTGACATTCAGGCGCCGGAAGACATGAACGCTATTAATGCCGCGATTCAGGAGGAGATCACAAACGAAGAGATCACTGTTAAGGTGTCTGTCATTAAATTTAAAGAGACTATAATTTTGACTGAAAAGACAAACAGAAACTTAGGCATTACTTTCGCACCCTATGGCCCACACTCTCCACTCTCGCCAATCCAGCCCCGAGAAGACGGACACTCGCACTGTCAGCTCATGTTTACGATCACATCAGCAAATCTGCGCCAAATACGTATCGATGGCCAGCGGTTAGTGTTAGTCGTGTTTGACTATTTCACGGAGTGGTCCGAAGAATTTGAGATCAGTTACAGTAATATTTCCGCCGAAGGATACGAAGATTGGGTTCAATTCGGAGTTGGATTTAAATTATTATTCAAAATAAGTTTTGAGATACCAAATGAATTAAATGCTTATGAATTTCTCCCAATTAAATTTCATTCACAAACACTGGATCTAATGGTCAACAAAAGACTTGACCACTTGAGGGCACACAATCAGACCATCAGCTCTGAACATACCATATCAGCGACTAAACTCAGAGTTTCGTATATTAAACCAGTCTTAAGTCAAATAACTGCTCAATCGTTTTGGTCGTCAACACCCGTCCGATCCATACAACAAATGGTACACGAGTTCAGAGCGGAGGCCGATAGAGATTCTCGATTAATGCCGTCTCAAGTGGTGACCAAAACAGTCAAATACTGTGATTTGCAAATTGGGTTCAGAGAGTGGCACGAGTTTGAGGACAGTGTCTGCCTCTGCAGCGAATGGTGTAATTGGAACGCATTCTTCCACTTCAACCCTATCTATCGGTTTCTTATGGTTCAACACAACCGACTCTATCTCACAAATCGGACACTCGTTCCCGTAATGTACACCTCATTAGCAACAGAAGTGGCCACAAATGACTTGAATACCGAAATTCTGCCCAATTCACCGCTTTTTAAACTAATATTTTGTGTCAATACTTTCCCGTTGCCGACAATTGAAGACAAAACTCTTGAATCATTAATGTAAGTCTTTCATTCTCTCTCTCTCTCTCTCTCTCTCTCTCTCTCTCCGTACAAATATAATGGCAATAATAGGAGAGAGGGTTTCGCCCAAAACAATACACCCAGTGTTACACCCAATACGTGAATAACAGGCCATTCATTGCATATACTTTTCGCTGAATATCTATTTATTTCACTATTAATTGTGTCATAATTTTTGTGTGAATTAAAGCCGAAAAATGCGCACAAAAACAAAGTTTTACACTTTTAACTAAAATAATAGCATTTATTTTCATATAAACAATACGTAAACCCCTTTCCTATTGTCATCACTTGACTGTTCAGACAATTGTATTGTTTTGATACTTGTGTTGAATTAATAGTGTTTTAATAAATCACCAGATTTGATAACTTTAGTTATTTTGTTTGTAATTTGAATGTGAAAATGAATTTTGAGTTTTAAATTTAGTTTAATTTTTTAGTCCTATGTCTTTGGCCGACTTAATGGAGGCGATGAATACCATTTGGTGGTTCCACTTATGTAATAATTAATAATAATAGTAATAGTAATAAATTCATTGAATTAGGGCTTTACACAAAGGATGACCCAACTCTGCCATTAAATAAGATTAATTTGATTTTTCTTTCGCACCGGTATCTGAGAAAACAAGCGAAACACACACCTGTGCCGTGTTTGACATGTCGTCATGTGTACCCGCAGGACCAGCATAAGAAATGCCCTGATGAATATACTGTAAGCAAACCGTGTATATCAGGTTATAAGTAGCGTTGCCAAATAATATTTTGAAAATCCTGTATAAATGTATGAATATTGCCAAAAATGCCTGTATTTTCCTGTATTACAGCTTATTTTCAAAATATTTATTCCTGTATTTTTCAATTTTTCAATGCAAATTTTATTTTAATCTGGGCCTTTTTAATCTAGGGTAATTGGGCGGAATGGATACTCGAGTGCACAGAAATCCCAAAGGCGATCACAAAGGTCGTGGTACAATTTGGTGGGTTTTGTATTTACTGTGGATGTCAGATGGGCACACATCACGGGCACATCGAGTAAGTAATCATTTTTCATATTAATTAAAATGTTTACATAAATTACTACCGGTTTATAATCTCATGAATTTGTACCCAAAAAATCTAATCGCAACAAAAATTGGGATTAAATGAGAAATTTAAATATAATTACCAAACCTTTAATACATTTAATGTTTTGATTTATTGAATTTTAATACGAATTATTTCTCAATCTATAGCTCTTGTTATGTCACCAATCAATTGCTACACGCGTTTCCCCCCAAGATTACACTCAAGACTATTCGTGTGTTTAATTCAAGTGTTGACACTATTTTTGCCCAAAATAGCGGTCACGAGTTTAGGTTCAAACTTGAGAAGGATATGAATGGAAACGTTATATAATCTAAAATTATATTTATTGTCAGATTTTTCCAAATTATTTCGATTTTTAAAACAATAAAAAGTTTTGCAAATTAAATTATTAAAAATTTTCATTAATTTAAACCATGTTATAATAAAAAATGCAATGTTTTATATATGAGATACACTAATAATTTGATAGCAAAGCAAAGTGTGGTTTCCGTTGTTAACGTCGAGAAACCCCGAGAATAGGAAATGCGAGCGAATTGTCTTCAATAACATCAGCGATGGTCTGGACTTTGAGTCTATGTATGGATTAAGTGCTGAAAAAATGGATAATAAAATATATGACATAATTATGTTTCGCAGACAAGAGTCGGGCGATCGAGTGGTCGGCAAATACCGATTGGACGGCAAAAGTAAACTGGTAGACACGGGAGGCACCAATTCATTCACATACTTCTTGACCACTGATCACAACAAATATCTGACCACATATTCGTGCAAATCATACAGCGATGTTTTTAAGCTAGATCATTTTATAATCAATTATAATGTTAATTGTGTGGTTAGAGTTGTATACAGTATACGGCGCGGAAAAGAATACACATGTTAGGGATTATTTGAGAAATTTCACTAAAATTGCCGGAAATATGACCAAATCTGTCCACTTTTACGACGTCGACCAAAGCGGCTGCAAATGTATGACACGGTCTCTATTGTGTTAACTAATTGATGATTAATGAACTATTAAATACCATAAGCATTCGCTCCGGTGGCCAATAAGGACTTTGTGTTTATTGAGGACGATCTCTATAGCGTTGAGTTTGCAAAAGTATCATTTCATTTATCAAATCATTTACGATTTGTTGTTATTATTTGTATTTAAAATTAATTAATTAAATTGTTTGCATTATTTTAATGGACAGCTTCAGGGAAATTGGGTCCAAAAGGCCACAACACTCAATACAAGTGATCACTTTTATTTGAAATGCACGGCCAAAGTGGTCGGCTCTAAGTTAGACACATACTATTAGTGCAATGGACAGCTTCAGGGAAATTGGGTCCAAAAGGCCACAACACTCAATACAAGTGATCACTTTTATTTGAAATGCACGGCCAAAGTTGTCGGCTCTAAGTTAGACACATACTATTAGTGCGTTTAAATAATCATAAATTGTATTTTTTTGTTTGGATTATAATTGTGTTTCAATTGCATTCACAGTCACTCTCAAAGTACAATCAACAGCAAGACGTCGACAATCGGTAACTCGAGAGTATGTCTGCGAGACTTTGCAAACGCCACAAATCCTATCAAACTATACGACTATCGACTGTATTTTGACGGCCAGTACTTAATCACATTTAGCGTACCGTTAAGTACCGACTCCTCTACCACTCCTCGTGAGTATACTGTACTTTATATCCCAAATGCAACATAAATTGACATAAATCTATGGACACATATCCCGGGAATGCGAAGCCTATCTGGAAGTGGTTATGAAAGACCATCAAAAGGGCGAATCCGACTTTGATTTGATAACACGGTATGACATACTGTTGAATAGATTGCGTCCAAACGCCCGCAAAATAGTCGAGTCATTCATCTATGATCTCAACTATAAGGACGAAGAGAACCCAAACGCCAATACGATTCTCAAGAAGTGCAGCATTCAGTTTTATTAATTGTAATAAAAGTTGGTTTTAATTAAATATTCACACATAATATACGGTATATATTTAGTAAATATGTTTATTTGTCATATTTTAATGTTATAATAATATTGTTAATAAGAATTAGTTTAAATACAATGTAATTAAGCGTATATTTAATAAAATCACAACATTTATGCTATTAATAAATAAAATTCTTGGACATTTTATTGTAATTTATGATCATTGTGTTATAAAATCACTTAAAATAATAATTAACACAATATTAGTTATTAGTTATAAATTGATTACAAAATAATTAACAATTTTTAGAGTTATATCTATTTAAGAGTTCGTATGATTTGTTTGTTTCATAATTAACTGATGCGGACATAAAACCAGTGAAAATAAAGGGCAATACCGTTAAGATTAAGCCATAAAATACAATTATCCGTAGGATTAATGTTATTGTTTGAAATATGAGTACATATGCGAAAATACACGCTATTGTACTCAATAGTGACCACAGAATCGCTATATATTGCGACCAATAAGTGGTGTTATAATCATTGATCTCAATATAAATTTTGTTTAATAAACCGATGGTTTTCTTAATGTAAACGCAATCAAAGTGTTTGTCGATAACAAGCCTTTTATGCAAATCATTATTAATTACACGTATTTTGCATTTCATATACAAACAAATGAGATAAAAGTGAACCAAAAGCCATAGGGTTTGAGCAAAACAATAATAGTCCATAAATGCGAGTAGAAATGCTTGTGGTATACCATATAGAATAATTTGCATCATGGTACATTTGTGCATATATGAAATTAACGCATACAATACATATATAGGCGGCGAATGGATTTGTATAATCCTAATCGTGTTAAACAAAACACGTGATCTCAGCGACAATAACCAAACCAAACGGCTATTATTGAGATGGATTTGTGCGGGAGTTATATAACCGGCAAACATATCAAACAACGGCATAAATGTGGCAATTATTCCCAGTTTATAGTTATAATAATATAATATACGAAATAATATATTCATTATTATCCATAGAATAATGAGATAATTAATATGATTGGAAACGCCCTGAAGGTATGCCATATCGGCCAAAATTACCTTGATCACGTGATGTTCGGGTGGTATAAATAGCGTAACGATAATAATTTGTATCAAATATACCGATAAACAGGTATTGATTACAATTGGTTTGTGAATAAATTGCCGATAATTTGTATTTTCATATTTACTATACGTATAACACAAACCGATTTTATACAATTGACTGCTCGCTGAAGTTGTAGTGAATTTGTCGGTTAAAACTTGATTTACATTAATTGAATTCATTTGTAATATGATTTTAAACATACTTTAAAATAAATGATTGTTTGAATGAATTTGATTATTTGCAATAACTTTAATAAAAGTAAAATATTGTGATTTATATAAGATTTTCGTATACATAACATATGGTTTTGATAAGTTTGTTCACACAATAATTATTTTAGTTTTACAATAATAAATATTGTAATTAAATAACAATACAATAATTAAATTAGTTTTATTTTTAGTTTTTATTCTACGATATCTTAATTACAAAGAGTAGACATAATATTATTTATTGATTAATTTGTGTTATTGTTTACTTGATTTTATTTTCCAAACAGAGAAACAAATATTTTGATTCTATTGTGAAATAAATGATATTTTAATTACATTTTCATTATTAATAGAATACACGAAACTTTTGTTATAATTATTAATTGAATGTATAAATCAATGATAAAACTGTTGGCGAATGTGTTATTTAACTCTCAATTATTTTCTGTTAACGAGTTTTTTAATCTCATTTATAATTTATACAGTAATTAAGTAATTGGAGACTCAAATAATACATAGAAAATATATGCTATTATTGTCACCAATGGATAGATTTTCAATTAAATGGCAATTAAGGAAATACTGGATTATAACTAACATAAAACGATTCAATAATCAGATATTAGAATAAGAATAAGTAAAAGTTAAAACAATTTGTTTGCTTTCATGCAAATAATGTTTAAAAAGTTATGAAATAAAATTATAATTAAAAACATAATTAAATGATTGAATAGAAAGAAAGTAAAAACAAATTATGAATTATTGCTATCATTTGGAAAATGGATTCACTTTTTTGACGAGTGGTTAGACTTCACATGCGATGAGCTCTTCGCGGGAACCGATTGTCCGGACATTAGTTTACGAAACAGTTCTGTCGATTCAGAGATAATAATCAAAATAAATTATAAGTTATAATATTATACACAATATTATAATTGTAATGAATATAACAAACCCTCAATCTGTGGCTCTTCTCTATCGTTAGCCGAGTAGAGACGACAATCAATTTTAGGGTAATTAATGACCACATTTTGAATGGCCTCTGGAGTGGGAACGGGACAACCAAACAGATGCATGTGTCGGATGTGTCTCAGTCTCGACAACGCGTTCAACAGTTGGTCTGTAATCACCACTCGATTGGCTCTTAGATACCGAAGTTGTGGCCATTTGTTGTGACAATTAATGAAGAATGAGTCGGTAAACGATGTGTCGACAAAAAATAGTTTCAAATGCGTTAATCGTTTCAATGAATTGAGTGAATGGGCGGACAGTCGTCGTGAATCCCAAACATTGATTTCCAAACGCTTTAATTGTTTAAAGTATTCATTAATCGCTTCAAACGTTTCCATTGAATGCGAGGTATCGACGGTTAAACTCTTCAGTTGTCGACACTTGTGACCAATTTGTGGCAATAAATTGTCCACAAATTCATTGAATTTTACTTTCAGTGCAATCAATGCCGGCATTCGTGACAAACTATCCGTTAGTCTGTTAACCATATAATCGCCGGTAAGTGAGTAAAACGTGAATCCAATTGTCTTAATATTGTGGTCGTATTTGTGAGCAAAAAAGTCAAATTCACTCAAATTAATGTCAATTAAGTGATCATTGGATTCATTGAATGTCAAGTGAATACTCGTGAGTCGTTTGTAATGCAAATCATTTCCCGGACTGAATGCGAGCCGTGTTTGCGACAAATCGGTAAACAATATGTGAATTGTTGTCAAATGAACGCACATTTCCAGCCATTCATACCTCATATCAATCATCCCATTGTGTTTCAAATCAAATGAAATGCTTGTCATTTGTTTCGCAAACTTTGCCATCAAATGACTGATCCAATGGACGTTGTCTTCGGACACTTTGAACGACACGTCATTCAACTGATGGCAAAGATTTGTAACCAAAAAAATCAATTCAAAGCTTTCGTATTCACTGCAAACGCGTCAAATGTTTGAACACTTCGTCAGTATTGACACAATTTGGCCGAAATTGTCGTCAATTAACTCTCTGTTGATATTCAACGCCAACTGACTCTTGAATACCACTCTTTGCCACTGTTTTGAGACACTTTCCCAACGAAACCGGTCTTTGAATGCCATATAAGACAACAACTCTTGGCATAAGTCGTCTCCAAATCTATCGAAAGAGTCTTTATTGTAGTTTTGAGACATTATTTGAGACAAAAGTAGTTAAAACTCAATTCAAATGACAATTAAAACAACTGTTTATCAAATGAAATGCAAACCAATTGTTTGACAACTTTTTGGGAGACAATGAATTACAGCACTGTTTATGTAATGATCTGTTCGTATATAACGTTACGAATGAAAAGTTTGTCGCGAAAAGTGTTAAAACAATTGAATTGAGATTTAATGCGAAAAACAGTCCCAAAAGTTATTGACGAGAAACACAATAAATGAGTTAATTTTAATTCAAATCTAAATTAACTTTTAAACTATAATTATACCAAAAAGAGTGGGCAAACAATGGTATTAACGTGTATTAATTGCCACACTCTTGAGACGGCTCACCACCGGTCGGGACCACACAATACATGGCACTGTCGGTGACGTTCAGCGAAACTAAATGTGATTAATAATTAGCGATTAACTACTTATCCAGAGGTGTATCGACTTTACATGAAATCACTAAATATACTAAACTATTCAAATTGTGATCAAAATCTGAAATCACTTATAACTCTCTATCAGTCAATGAAATTAATTCTTTATTAAACAAATGTAACAAATATTTGGATTAAAATATAATAAAAATTTATTATTAATTAAAACACAAAAAACATGCAAAAAATAACTACAATTTGAAAATACAATGAAATAAATTGTGAAAACATATAGAAATGTAGAATTATTTGCATTACGGTGGATTTATGCATATATGAAATTAACGCATACAATACATGTATAGGCGGCGAATGGAGTTATATAATCCTAATCGTGTTAAACATTATTAATTTAGTAATAATTTTAATATAAATTGTGACATGTGCCGGTTTCTAGGGCTACCATCTGGTGGAACAATTGAGCAGAGCCCGCAAGCCCGCATAACTGAACGATTATAAATATTAATTATCACTTATTGTAAATCATTGTATCATACTACAGATTAAAAGACTAAGTTTAAAATATTATTAATTTAATAATGATTTTTAATATAAATTGTGACATGCGCCGTTTTCTAGGGCTACCATCTGGTGGAACAATTGAGCAGAGCCCGCATAACTGAACATTTATATATATTAACTAGTACTAATTGCAAACGTTTATATCTTATTACAGATTAAAAGATCCAGTTTAAAACATTATTAATTTAATAATGATTTTTAATATAAATTGTCACATGCGCCGGTTTCTAGGGCTACCATCTGGTGGAACAATTGAGCAGAGCCCGCATAACTGAACATTTATATATATTAACTAGTACTAATTGCAAACGTTTATATCTTACTACAGATTAAAAGACCCAGTTTAAAACATTATTAATTTAATAATGATTTTTAATATAAATTGTCACATGGCCGGTTTCGAGGGCTACCATCTGGTGGAACAATTGAGCAGAGCCAGCATATATAAACATTTATAAATATTAATTATCACTAATTGTAAATCATTGTATCATACTACAGATTAAAAGACCCAGTTTAAAACATTATTAATTTAATAATGATTTTTAATATAAATTGTGACATGCGCCGGTTTCTAGGGCTACCATCTGGTGGAACAATTGAGCAGAGCCCGCATATATTAACATTTATAAATATTAATTATCACTTATTGTAAATCATTGTATCATACTACAGATTAAAAGACTAAGTTTAAAATATTATTAATTTAATAATGATTTTTAATATAAATTGTGACATGCGCCGGTTTCTAAGGCTACCATATGGTGGAACAATTGAGCAGAGCGCGCATATATGAACATTTATAAATATTAATTATCACTTATTGTAAATCATTGTATCATACTACAGATTAAAAGACCCAGTTTTAAACATTATTAATTTAATAATGATTTTTAATATAAATTGTGACATGCGCCGGTTTCAAGGGCTACCATCTGGTGGAACAATTGAGCAGAGCCCGCATAACTGAACGATTATAAATATTAATTATCACTTATTGTAAATCATTGTATCATACTACAGATTAAAAGACCCAGTTTAAAACATTATTAATTTAATAATGATTTTTAATATAAATTGTGACATGCGCCGGTTTCTAGGGCTACCATCTGGTGGAACAATTGAGCAGAGCCCGCATAACTGAACGATTATAAATATTAATTATCACTTATTGTAAATCATTGTATCATACTACAGATTAAAAGACCCAGTTTAAAACATTATTAATTTATTAATGATTTTTAATATAAATTGTCACATCCGCCGGTTTCTAGGGCTACCATCTGGTGGAACAATTGAGCAGAGCCTGCATATATGAACATTTATAAATATTAATTATCACTTATTGTAAATCATTGTATCATACTACAGATTAAAAGACCCAGTTTAAAACATTATTAATTTAATAATAATTTTAATATAAATTGTGACATGCGCCGGTTTCTAGGGCTACCATCTGGTGGAACAATTGAGCAGAGCCCGCATATATGAACATTTATAAATATTAACTAGTACTAATTGCAAACGTTTATATCTTACTACAGATTAAAAGACTCAGTTTAAAACATTTTTAATTTAATAATAATTTTAATATAAATTGTGACGTGCGCCGGTTTCTAGGGCTACCATCTGGTGGAACAATTGAGCAGAGCCCGCATAACTGAACGATTATAAATATTAACATACCATCTGGTGGAACAATTGAGCAGAGCCCGCATATATGAACATTTATAAATATTAATTATCACTTATTGTAAATCGTTGTATCATACTACAAATAAAAAGACCCAGTTTAAAACATTTTTAATTTTATAATAATTTTAATATAAATTGTGACGTGCGCCGGTTTCTAGGGCTACCATCTGGTGGAACAATTGAGCAGAGCCCGCATACCTGAACGATTATAAATATTAATTATCACTTATTGTAAATCGTTGTATCATACTACAAATAAAAAGACCCAGTTTAAAACATTATTAATTTAATAATAATTTTAATATAAATTGTGACATGCGCCGGTTTCTAGGGCTACTATCTGGTGGAACAATTGAGCAGAGCCCGCATATATGAACATTTATA
>CAJPIZ010000543.1:0-23143 GCA_905368565.1 Medioppia subpectinata
AGAGAGAGAGAGAGAGAGAGAGAGAGGTCGGCGGTCACCCCATCCACGAGTTTCGCATACTTTTCCCAGTCGTGTATTTAAGTGGTGTTTATGTCGACAATAATGTTATATTAATATCTATGGCATTGAATGAAATCAATATATTTTTATTTATAGAATAATTAAAATATATAATTTGATTCAAAAATAGTGAATGCAATGCTAATATGTTTTGTAAACCTTCGGCAATAATGTGTAAAAATATATTAAATTTTTAAATTGTTGTCAAATTGTTGTAAAGTATAGCCTCTGAGGAATGAAAAGCCTATTTTGAATCACTTTCACTATCTTTTAGGGATCAATGGTTTTAACAAAAGATGTATTTTCGAGACATATTAAGCCTTCAGTAATATAAAGCATTATATTTACAAAATCACAATTTTGTGGTTTTCATTCAATAAAGAGATTGTATTTAAATTGCATTTCAAATATAAAACCCAATTATAATAAATTTTTGGCAAATATTTTTTCGAAAGGTATCCAAAATATTTAATACTTTTTTATTATTACAATACTATTGAAATACTTAACATTTTGTGTAAGTATTTCGTTATGTAATATATGCTATACTTTCATAAAAGGTTTTATATTTTTTTGCATATAAAAGAATTGAATTCATAAGAATTGTATTTAATCTGAAAAATGGATTAAATTTAAAATATTAAAAATATTTTAAGGATTTTGTTAAGATTTATACGAATATTTGGTCAAAATAGTTGGATTTTATTTAGTTAACAGCATAAATACCATCAACGATTGTTCAATATTGGTCCATTGACTTATTTTGTAGAATTTTATATATTTCCGTAAATCCTTTAGAATAAGAGACTATCCGACAATATTTTATAGCTAATACACCCAATATGTTAAAATTTAACATGTTAAATGTTCATGCCATAACCAGCATTGTTACCTTAATGATGCATGAAGAATTTGTGTCAAGGTTACAATACCGTCTTGGTCATATTTTACAGTCATGGCATGGAATACTTTATTTTTAATAGAATATTTAAAGGATTATAAATTTAAATTTAATAATTTAAAGGATTATAAAAATTGTCATAAATATATTAAAATATTGAAGTATTAAATGTAAACTGACGAATTGTTATACAATTTCAATCATCTACAGATATATTGCAATTATTCCTATAATTTATGCACATTTGTTGCGCAACCTCGTCATGTTTACAATTATTAATTACTTTTAATCAACTTTTGGTTAATATTTATGTATTACTAAAATAATATATTAATATTCATTATTTAGTTGATTTCTATTCAAAAGTTATAATTTATTAAATTATACAAAACTCATGTTTAAATAAGTATTACATAAATTGTTTACTAAATTATTGAATCAATTCATAAAATATTTATTTTGTTTAATAAGAAAATATTTATTCTTTATTCAATAATTTGAGTTCGCCTACAGTTTTCTCATATAAATTTAATGAGTGGGTGAGACGATGGAGAGAGAGAGAGAGAGAGAGAGAGAGAGAAATATAGTATACTATACTGTACTTTATATATTGAGAGAGAGAGTAATTAAATACAAGATTTTTGCATTTGTGTAAACGTGGGCTTAAATTTAATTTTAATTATATTCCTTAAGAATTCTTTAATAAATTGCTTAATAAATCATAAATAAAAGCAATTTCATTGACTCATTAAGCAATATGTTTATTGAGTAGTGTTTAAACAGTTTGTTTGAATGACTTCTAATTGTTAACATATTATTCAAAGCAATAATATATAGTATAATAATTGAAATATTAGGCCATTTAGTTTTATGGCCTTTTTCTACGAGTAATAAATAGAAAATAATTAATACATATATAATAATGATTCGTTCAATTAAGCCATAAAACAATAAAAGCATTTCCACAATGCATTCTCTATCGCTATATACATGTATATAACAATATAAACCATGTTTTGTTAATCCATTTATCAGATTTCAAACGTTTTTTCGATCCGCTTCTCATTCTTAAGCAATAAAATCCCATTTAATGTCAGAATAATTAAGAAATTTTATTCCTAAAGCTCTACACTTACTGTGAATGTAAACTAAAGGATTGATTTATTTGTTAACTTAATTGAAATGCTTTTGAATACTAAAAATAAAAGCGGAGAAATTGTTTGGTAAAAGTGCTTAACAGAAATGCAATGAATGAATCCATTAATAAAGAAGTGAATGAAAGCCATATCTCAAGTCAATTATATGTCAAAAAATTATGACATATTATGGCATACAATGGCTGTACTCATGAAAAGAAGCGAATCATTACATTCGCTATATCTTCTGTCATAAGTAGTGGTCATAACTTTTTTATCGCCAAAAATGGGTACTCATTGGAAGTGATTTTATTTGAAAAACATTAAGACGAGAGTATCTGCTGCTGATTGTCATCATCTCATCCAATATATGGACAAAAAAACTTATAAAAGTTGATGAGATTTGAAGCTATGAGTCAGTTGTGACCGTAAATAATGTTTGGGACACAATTGGATGCGAGAGAGAGAGAGAGAGAGAGAGAGAGAGAGAGAGAGATGTAGAGATGGGGGAGAGAAAGGGATGGAGAGGGAGAGTGGATGTGGACGTTGTCTCATACCTGTCAAACACAGCCGCGTTTAGTACTGTTTAGTAGTGTTGAGTCTCTCTCTCAATAATATTTTCATTGAGACTCGTGTTGGGAACAGATATTAGGGATAGTATAGAACCGCACAATTATTTCATGCAATACTCGCCTCTATATTAGTGGCGGAAACACAGAATATGTTCAATGAATGAAGAACTCGCCAACGGCTGCCCTTATGAGCGCACATTAGGTTTCATTAAAAATTTATTTAATTAAATATTTAGTTAGTCATTAATTTTGATTTATTTTGTTAATAACATTCAGATTAGAGTTTAAATTAAGAGATCACAACCAAAATGTTAAATCAAGTTATACTCAATTCAATGTGTGTTTTATGAGCTGTTGTTTACGAATTAAATATCATTAATCATAAAAGTTTGTGAAAGAAATTTATTAAATAATTTACAATAGAAATAGTTTGAGACAAAAGAATAGTTAAATATTTGGATTAAAACATAAGAAATAAAATGTGGACATAAATGGTATTCAGTGTTTATGTCATACAAACAAGTGCTCCAAATATAGATAAAAAGCTTATAAGGATTTCGTTTCACTTGTGTTTCGTATTATATATTTTGCGTTCAAAACCCGAACTCAAAGCTACGCTTCTGTCGACAATTGTATCCACAGTTTTGTTGGCTTCCAATCCATTGATGAGGAAAACTATATGATATGAGCGAACATTTTATATATCAATGAAAATGATAAAAATGCAATTCAATTCAATCACTCAAACACAGCGATTCCCTATCATCGCATCCAAACGACGACTTTTTTATATTAAAAACAAAACAAATTCGGGTCTAAAACCTCTATTTCCATATAAATATATGAATAAATTGATCCCCTATTGTATGCATAATACGAATATCAAATCTATTTTTCCCATTTTCTTCTCCACACTCCTTAACAATGAGTTTTCGGTTAACAAATAAATGTAAAACTCAATCACACAATCGTTTTGACGATTCCTGTCCTTATGTTTATACAAGTTTTAAAAACTCAATTCATTAAACGAATGATAAAAATAAAGTTCAAAATTATGCAAATCAACGAAAAACAGGTGTTTCTCAATCGTAATCATAATAATTATAGTTTTTATTTATATTTATTTCAAATGAATGTTTAGTCAATTGATTAGAAATGAGATAAAAAGCAGAATTGAAGACTATATTTATAACCGGAGAACAAAAGATTTATTTTTCGTGATATTATTCTTTGTGCCGTTTTTCGATTGAAAATTTGTTTTCTTCTTTTTCTTCCCTCTTATGTATTATTTGTTAAAATCCGTGTTTTGAAGGTTTAAATCGCATTTATTTGTCGATTGTATGCAAAGGCTATACATATTCGGCGCAAACAATAAAGATGTCATCCTTTGATTGGAGGCAACAATGAATGGCTTAAGTCTTGTCTCTCTGTTATGCGTGTAATGTCTGCCATAATATTCCGACGGATATTCAAATGCATTCATACTATCATTCACTCTAACTCTTGTAATTCCCGCACATTTCTTGTAAACGTTTGAATCAAACATTGAATGCGACGACAGATTCTCGCACTCACTCTCAAGAGATCTGATTCTCAAATCGATGGCATTGTTTTCGTCGGATTTCTATTCATTTGAATAAATAAATCAATATTCAAACAAATAAACAATTTTACCACTCATTCCCTATTCATTCATAATGTATTAATACATATGTTTTTTGCATTCTTTAACAAACGATAAGGAATTTAAAATTTACTCACAATTTGAATATCGTTTTGACTATAGTTTTGCAAATTTGTATCCAATGATAATGATTGGTGTGTATCGTCGGTATGCGGCGCCGGAACGTAAGCGGTCTCCCGTACGGACGCGAGTCCACCAAAATTTTTAAGTCGAGAATTTTTTCTCCATTTCGCTCTTCGGTTTTGAAACCATATCTATAAGTAATGAATGAATAAATTAGGAAAACAATTGCCATATAATGGCATTCAACGCAAACCTGCATTTTAGGCGTCGGAATACTGGTCTCTTGTGCTAAGCCATGCATTTGTTGTGCGTCCGGATAATGGGTTTCGTGAAAGACTTGTTCGAGTCTTTGAATTTGCCATAAATTGAATCGAGTTCTGCACCGCTTTGTTGTCACACACTCTCTGCCATTCATTTCAATTGTAATTCATATGAAATCAATGGACCAAATGATGTGATGGATGTAGAAATTTCTTAGGTTTTTATCACATAAAGCATACAATCATATGTCGCTTAAAAACAAATACAACTTATACTCAAATATTAGACTTAATTATCAAATTTACGCTCAAATATATGCATATAAATTATAGTATAGAAAATATGGTTTTCGGTTATTTTCTATGGACTTAAGGCACAGAATACAAGAATTAATGTCTTTTATGTAGAGATAAAATTTGAAAATAAAAAATCTTTCATAATTTTCATATAAGATTATGAAAGATATCATTAAAAAAAAGTAAAATACAATTCATATAAAAACAGATTGAATTAAATGCAGACAATTGGTTGAAAACATAAGCGTTTTTTGACTGAATTGATCCGAAAACTAGTGGTTAGTGGAGGTAATGGTGTGCCTGAAGTGTGTGCTTAACTCAAATACGATGACTGAATATAAGCTGAAAAATATTGATAATGAGATAAGATATCACTAACTATTACATGATTACCCATAAATTAATGTCTCTGAATGTGTCAAATACAGAGCATTTGCTACTAAAACCTCCCGTCGTTTAAGAGCAATAATAATGCTGTCATTTATGATATGATGAGCACTAACTGTAGCTTTCATTCTCGGTCTCCAATTTCTATGCCATTATATATATACTGAATATACTGTGTGTTTGTGTGCAGAATGTATGGCAAATATGTCTATATATTTGGTCATAATTTTTACAACCATTTTCTCTATTGTGTACACTATTATAAGCACCGCTATTAACCGAAAGCCATTAATAAGTTTTTGAGTCAATTAAACATTTGATACACAAATCGTCGAGAATTCATGCTATTCTTGACGATAAAAGGAGTCCCAAACCAATCGATTGCTCAATAATGAGG
Source organism: Medioppia subpectinata (assembly GCA_905368565.1). NCBI lineage: Eukaryota > Metazoa > Arthropoda > Arachnida > Sarcoptiformes > Oppiidae > Medioppia > Medioppia subpectinata. Next base: position 5,758 of record CAJPIZ010000543.1, read on the forward strand.
TTGTGTTGCAGTTCTGGTGACAACTAAATACATGTCTATTTCTCTATCACTATATAATTGTGTGTTTCACTCGTATATCGATAACAAACTCTTGAAATACTAATTTAAACACTACTATAAAAATAGTCGTTTGGAAAACAAATAATATAAATATAATTAGCAATTATTATAGTATTTCTCTAATCAGTGTGAGAGAGATCTCTACATAAATATAATTAAATTGCTTTTAAATTATTTATGTGATAATAAAAGTTATTTTTATGACTCCTTTACACATCATTAAAATGTTTGAGAAACGGTTTCAATTGGATTCTTGTCTTTAATTTATAGCTTTATTACCAATATTTCGATTCATTAAAACATTTTAATTGTTAAATAAATTTATTATAACATCTGAGTCCCAATAATATTGCAATAAATGTCGTATAAATATTGTTTAATTATTTAATTTGTTAGTAATTAATCTAAATTAAATATATTTTATTATTAAAAATTTTAATCATATGGATTCTGTGTATAAGTTATACAGTATAAGTTGTACGGTATAACCGAAACGTTCAACTTAATTATAAAATAAAAGTTATTAAATGTGCTAAATATTATTAAATTAAAAATTTATGAATTTTAAGGATTTATATATTTTATTATTTAAATACTAATTATAATTACCATTTAAATATCAATATTGGTAATTATTGACGAATTAAATTAACAGATACTTAATGATTAGATACGATATTAATGTAAGCTTATAAAAGCTTAACCAAAACCATAACCAACTGATTATAATATTAATAATTATTTGTATTGCAAGAATATTTTCATTATTTATTTGTTATTTCATTACAAATGGAAATTCGTGTACAATAATATTATTCTGTATTATCATGCTGTTTATTTACTTAACGAAACTTTACCTTAATATAAAATTAAGTGTCTAAATGAAATTATATTGCAAACCAAAATCTCTTAAGTTAGTAATTACAAAATATTACCGTTAATCCAATTATGACCAATATTCACCATGTACAGTACTGTATCTTCACATGTAAAAATTACACGTAAGGCATATTATATACATTACTGCACATACTGTATACACCTGTTTAAAATTCTATTAAAGCAGCTGTTTTATGCAACAAAATTTAATGCACACATTTAATTAAAATAATTAATTTTATTATTTTAATTATTTAATTTAAGCTTAAAATCTATTAATTCAATACAAAATGCATAACCAATACGGTATACAGTAGTTAAACATACATTATAATAAAGTATACTTACATTTCCAACCAATACATAAACCGGCAAAATTTTATCTTTATTACAAATAATAATAGAAATATTTGTTATATCTTTGGATCACTTATAATCTTAATAATTTTCTAAAGCATTCAAGCATTTCACCAATCATTGGGAGAGAGAGAGAGAGAGAGAGAGAGAGAGAGAGAGAGAGAGAGAGAGAGAGAGNTTATCGCATAAATAATTTAAAAGCAATTTAATTATATTTATGTAGAGATCTCTCTCACACTGATTAGAGAGAGAGAGAGAGTTAACAAGTTTTAATTATGATTTACTCAAATATTGTACACAATTTTAATGTCAATAAATAATTCAACAAATTTCATAATAGAATTTCACAAAATGTTTTAATTTACAAATCAATACATAATTTTGGTTTATCTGTAGAAGAAATGCCAAAATAACGAAAAAATAAAATATAAATTTCAATATATAATAAACCATTTAAAAAACAGTTAAAAGGAATACAATTAATTAATATATATTTATTTGACTAAAAAAGCGTTCATTTTGTCCTAAAGTATCTTAAATTTCTCTTTAAGTTTACCTTTCATTAGGACTGGAATTACGGAAACGGCAGCGAATATAATGAGCCCTACAATCGATTGCCACGAAAGGATGTTAGCGCTGGACGACAGCTTCTGGAGAGTGGTTCCCGCCTGGACTGCGATGAACGACGGCGGGGCCACACCTGCGGGGGCACAGAGGCGTGGGTGGAGTCACCACACCATTCATTAAAAGTATATCATTTTAATTGTTTGCAAAAACATCGGCCAAACCATAGGTTCAGTTCAATGCAATGCACTGACGGTTCGCTGAATGACATCTCTCGACATTCAAGCGAACCGCAGATCGGGTTTTAAAATAAGGGATCAATTGATTTACCAAAAAAGGTTCCGATGAAGAATGTGGTCAACGGAATGTCAACTAACGGCGACGTAATGTTTATGAACCAATTTGGCAGCAATGGTGTGATTCTCAAGAATATTATATAATACATGAGATTATCCTTTTGTTTGTCGACCTAAACGGACAGCAAATATCATTGAAAGACACCATCGCTTCACACAAACACCACTTCACGCCTACCTGTGCCGCCCATTGCGCCGCCTTTTGTGGCCAATACTTGAGAACAATACGTCTTCCGACCAAATAAGACAACAGATAGCAGAGGGAAGCGCCCACTGCTGAACACTACACGCCATCGATGGTAAGGGTGTATATCATGTGTGAGATTAATTGATTCAATGGATTCAATGGTCAGACATACCAAACAGACGCAGAAGAGAGCCATCGGGAATGGGAACAGAAAACCAGATAAAATACTGAGGAATATTGAGCCGGGAATCGCAAACGACTGAAGACTGTCACCACAAAAGCGGTTCCCAATTATTAGTCATCGAGTTTAACATTTGGGGGACAATAACGACAATAACAATGGACTCAGACTTACAAGACATAAGTGACGAGAAAACCGCTTAAAACCACCACAAAATACTTGTCCTTATAATGAGATAATACTGTTCCCAATCGTTTGGCGTCTTCTATATTCTTCGGGAGTCTTATGTGATTCCTCTCAGACCTGAAGATACAAATAAAGAAATTAAATGTCCGGTCCATTGATTGATTGGTTGGTCCACACGTTTGGCATTCACTTCACTTACGGCTCGAGTTTAGGAAAGTTATAGTAAACAAGACTTAGACAAAGAACTGATCCCAAGAATATGGCCATCAGTATTACCACCGCTTTTCGGGTCGAGATATAGTCTGACATTTTGACCATCGATTTCATGGATATCACAGACACTCAACTGATTTGTTAATAATTTAATAATAATAATAGTATAGAATTGTATATAAATATTGTATTCAATTAATTGTAAATATAATTTCAAAACTAACTATAATTAAGACTTGAATTAAATATAAAATGCATTCAAAATCAATGCTATAATGAATGCAAACAACAATTAATGACAAAATTGTGACTCAATTATTGAGAGCACAAAACATGTGATGTCTATCGACTCGAGTCTATCGGACTATCGCTTATCACTCACTCATAAACTATGTCTTCAATTCAACACAACATTCAAAGTCCCCTTTCATTAGCGTTCAGATTATAAACATTTAATTATTAATAAACAGTTTTTCATTTAATACAAGTTGTATTGATATGTTATGCCATTATAACTAATTATAATATATTAAAGTAGTTATAGTAATGTTATTGTAATTATGTTTTCAATGGTATATGTAATCCAATATTGATTGGGTTTTTATTATAATAGACATCTTATGAAAGTTAGCAAAACTTTGGGACTTATAATTGACACCATATTATAGGGATTTATAAAATAATTTGTTAAATATGAATATAAATACTATACTTATAGTTTCTCATTGTTTATACTGTAGTGAATTTTTAGTTAAAACATTCTTGTAAATGTCAGAGAGTTATAAATAGCTTCATGTATTTTACACTTAATTAATGCACAATTCTTGGCCACATTTTAAATGAAATTCTTTTATATAACACATTTCATATCAAATTCCTAATGGTTTTTATTTTTATCATATATTAATATTTTAAAAATTATTTCGTTATAAAAAATATAAATTTTCCGATAGATATTTAAATACAATTCATTTATAATCAAAGGCAATAAATAACATATAAATAAACAAAATTTGTTTTTAGCTATAAATTAAATTATTTGTAAATTGCATAAAAAGATGAAAACTTTTGGTTTACGAAATACTGATAAATATATTTAAACGTAATTTACATTATTATTGCATAACATATCGAAAAATTTATTTTGAAACACGTTTAACATTGAAATGACATAAACTTTTTGTTGAAGTTTTCCATCAGTTTTGCAATCGTTTAATTATAAATCAAATGTTTGTATTAAAAAACTTTCCTAAAAATGAGTCCAAAACTAATGCATAAAATCATAATTTTTTGAATTTATGAGAAATTGAGAGTTCATTAATGACTTTCATATCATTTTTATTATTAAACTCTATATTAACGAAACGATTCTCTTCTGACGTATTCTTCATCTTTTCGCTCACTTTCTGGAAAATACTTTTAAATCTTTTCACTTCCGTTTCGTTTCCGCACTTTTCTGAGTCGGCGATCATTTTAGACAAGTTTTCCGATAAATGTTTTAACATTTCTACTGAAGTCTTGATATTACTATCCTTTAAAAGAAAAAAATAATAATTAAATTTTTTATTGCATTAATTATTGCATTAAAATTATTATATTTTGTTAAACAAAACCTTAGCTCTTCTGATATCCAAATGAATAAGAAGTGTCGATAAATCGAGTTCTTCGCTGAACTCATTCTTCAATTGAACGCTTCTATAACCTGTCGGACATTCACAACAAAATGATAACAAAAATAACAATCAATGCATTAAGTGTTAAAGAATGAGCCAAACCTGGTCTCAGACAAGTGATAGGGAGTGTTGAGTGTCCGACAAAACTCGAGTCGTCGAAAGTGTCCAAATGACAGACCAAAAAGCGGATTAACGCCAATTCGGGACACGTTATGTTGAATACAAATGTCTCACTCGACCAAACGGGGTTCAGGCCGTTGTCATCTATACGTCCGACTCGTATATTAATATTTAATTTATTTACAAGTTTTATATTAAAAAAAACTTACGGACGACTCGAGTTAAGCACTTTCTGCAGTCATAGTCAACGCCTATTATCTCTATTTCGATGGAAGGACTGACTATTCCTTTCAGTGATTTCTTCAGATTCCTGGCACCGATTACCTGAAGATTATATTTTAATGTAAATATTTTAAAACTGAAAAAATAGTAATATTTATTACCCTAACTGTCAGTATAACTGGATTATAATTCTGTAATTCTAACGGCTTTTCATAAGGATTATAGTTGTCGTCAAACATATACTGAGGTTTCAAAACATAACCACTTTTGCCGTTTTGCAAAAACACGGCTTCATTTAATTGCATAGATTTGTCGGGCGTTTGATAGTTAAGTGCAGCCATTTGTAGGCCTGAGTTCCACATCCGGATGGGATCGTAATTGGATGAATTCATACGTGGTCCTTTCGGGTACACTCTACTCAACTGCTTTTCATTGTATTTCAATATATTTCTAAAATTGTTTGGATTTATGAGTTTCTCAAATTTGCTTTCGGAAAACGATGACATTTCTGTAAAATGTGTCGAACCTATGAATTAAATATGCGGTGAATTATTGTATTAAAATTTAATTTATAAATTCATTTCATAAATTGTGTCCAAAAAGTCTCTAAAACTCCCCTTTCATTAAATTTACTATAATTTATGAACAATTATCTAATTAAGAGCTAAATAACGCTCATTTGAAATAAGGCCAAAAAGTATATCACGAGTGATAAGAGTTTTAAAAGTGAATCAAATGACAGAATATTTACAATAATAATAATAAAGATAAGAAAATAACTTAATTTATTGTCACGATTCCAACTTCTTTTATATTAACACTTTAAAAATGCTTTTCTTTTTAACTAATAAATTGTGAGCACTTTTGCATAATAATAGAGTTATAAAATAGTTGGAGACTCACAGCCATTGAAGGGAACGGCACTGCAATAGACAATAAGGCTGTTTAATTCGGGCGCAATCTTTACGTTTTGCTTCAATTCTTTGCTGTTTCTTAGCTATGAATATATTGAGTTAATTAATTAAATGAATATATAATTTATGATTGTTTACTTTGGCCTTGCTCAATTGAATTGTCTCTTGTATTTTGGTAATCCATTCCCTCATTTCTTCCTCATTCTGTGCCGATATATCGAGAGTTCCCAAACGGAAAACCCATTCACGGCTACTGTTTTGTACGAACGGCACGAGAATTAAATTGGCGTTGAGTTCAACCGACCCATGCTTTAAATCCCACGACAATTTATTCTTCACATTGAAAACATTAATCAAATATAATAATTAATTAAATATATTAATTATTAATATTGATTATTACCGATGAAAATGGTTTCATATCTTCGTTGTCTATTTCTTCGACAAAGTTTGAGGGAAAATAGTAACCAATCTTAGAGCCGATGTCACCCCTCCACCATCCGTGGTCTTGTTTCACAACATTAACAATAATATCTCCGGCGCTGAACGACAATTCTTCGGCATTCTTCGCCTGATAGTCATAACTAGCCATCACTTTAATTGTATTACTCTTTGGGTTCATGTAATTGCATTGAGAATCCAAATCCGGTTCCTGTAAATAATTTACATCATTTAATTAATGATTCAATTGATGTGTGACTAACCCCTCCGAGTTTGTCGACAATCTCTTTAGTGGCCGGAAATTTTAGTTTCACTTTTCTGTTATAAAATATTTCATTAATAATATTATATTTTTCAAATCTCAATACTCAACCTATAGAGTGGGTTCTTCTCGTAATATTCAATAAGTTCTGTAAGGCTTTCAAATTCTGCGCTTCCGATCAAATATAGCCTTCCCTCGCGTTTTATACGGCAGTGTTTGATCTTATTCTCAGCTCTGCAATGATTTTAATTAATTTTTCATTAGATTTTGCTATAAGTATTGTTTTTTTTCGATAAGAAAACCTAAAAGAAATAGAAAATAGATTGTCGTCTTCAGAGTGAGATCTCTCACTCGGCCGGACGAGGAAAGCGCCGTTATTTCTCAGTCTTCTGAGCAGATCTTCGGCCTGAGATCGGGTCATATTCTTGTAAAACCATTCCTTGTCTTCGTGTGAATTTGGTTGCGGAACAGGAGTTTTCAAATACAACTCCTGAAACTTTTGGCTCCGAAGCGGATGCATCTGATAATAGGCTATGAGTTCATAAAGACTTTGAAAGGTCTTGTATTTGTTGAGGTTATAAGTTTTGTTGTTAGTATTATTGGTGTGATATATAATACTGTGATGGATCTGATTCTTATATATGAATGACAGCGAAAATACACCAGAATTTGATTCACCGTTTCTGACCAGAAATGTGCCGTCACTGCTGTTATCATCGCATAAATACCTGTTCAACAATAACTCGGCCTCCGCTCGCTTTGTAAACAAATTGAATTTTTAATTGAATAGTAAATAACTTATTATTAATAAGTAATTACTTTAACTTTTCCGTGAAACCAAGTCTCTCCGAAATGCATTTCATAGGCGTTGTTCTCATACAATTCCGCCGAATCTCTTGTCCCATAAATATTCTCCTCTTCTTCGTCGTCATCTTCTTCCTCAGCATTGGGTTCGACATAATATAGCTTTTCTTGAGTCAATACAAAGTAATATGTTTTCCACTTCTATAACATTAATAATGAAATCAATTCTTATATAACTTTAGTATTGATTCTGTTGTGTAAACCTTTTCAGTGATGTCTTCAATATAGAGAATTCCATTCTTAATAGAATTACTGATATCGAGGTCTAAATCGCTGTTGTCTTCAGTTTTTGGTGAATTTAAAGGTCTGTCATTTGATAACTTTTTGTGCTGTGTTTCAAAAGTAATGTTTAACAATATAAATACATTAAAGTTTATGATTATTTTTAATAATAAGTTATTATTATTAATAACTTAATACATTCATAAACTTTGAGTTTCTAAACTTGCCTTAAGTATGATTTTGCCCTTCAATTGATTAGGAGAAGGCATTACCTCTTCGTTTGAATTGATTTGTTGTGTTAACAAAGAGTCTGTGAAATGAATTAGTTATTAACCCGTTTGTTAAGCATTGTGTTAACCGTTAAAACCAAACCTCCAAAAACTTCTCGAAAAGCTGTGGCCATATATTGCTGTTGTTTAAAACTGCAGTGATTTTCAATCGATAAGATCAATGGATATTCAGATGCAGTGAACGCGTGTCTCTTTATGGTTGTAATGACATCAATAAAACGTATTCTTGATGTCAAAGTGTGGCCGTGATATATAAGCGGCTTTCCTTCCGGTCCGTCCCAACAGTCCACTTATATTGAGGTCAATTTATCATTACATTTAGATTAACATAATAAGTTATATGAAATACTTTTAAATGTGTACTGTATTCAAATAAATATTGAACTCTAAAGTAAATTTTAAACCTTTGTTTTAATATTGAATATTTTAATATAAGATTTAATATTCATTTTCATTAAAAGAATATTCTTGATATATTTGATGAGTAAATATTTGAAATATTACAGTATTTAAAAATGTTATATTTTATGTGATAAATGTATAAAATGTTGAAATATTAGACTCACATTCAATACATCTGCAGCCCATCTGAAGACATCTCGCATAACATTCAACGGACGACTCGCTCATGAATTGGTCTCCACTTAAGTATGTGTTATGAGAGGTAGCGATGAAATAATGTGGTAATGGATGTGACATATCTTGATATACAATCTCATACTTTAAATCCCAAACACTGTTTTGTTTGGAGAATAGATAATCAGTAAATTCATTGGTTGTGAAATACGGGTCCACTTCGTAGTGTCTCAGCGGATCCAAGACATAGCTGTTAATTAAAAGCGATGCCTTATTTTGGTCCAAAGTTTCATTTTTCTGCTCTTTTCTTAAAAAAGTGAGAAATTCTTTGAGAGTAACTCTCTTTCCATCGCCAGAATAAGAGCCAATTTGTTCGCTCAGGAATTTATTTGAGTCCAAATTCATTAGATTCAAGAAAAATGTGGAAAAGCCATCGAAATCGAGTTGATTTGCAAACTCTTTGTCCACTGCATGGAAGTGTCCCTTCAACTGTTCGTTTGATAGTTTGCAGTGAATTTTGGCTAAAAATGCTTTCATGTCTTTCAAATAAATCCTAAAATATATACAAAATGTGTTAAATCTATTGTTGTATAAATAGTAATCCAAATTACACTCCGGTTTTGTGCTTATTCTGGACACCCATTCTGTTTAGGTCTGCGAACTCTCGTCTCAACATTATATCGATGTGCGAATGATAGGGCGCTCTCAATAGGGTTTGCCTCAAATATCTTATGCCTTTAGACCAGAGTTCGATGTCGTTTGAAGAATCGGCTGAAAACGCAAACATTTAATATTTTGGACAAATAAAAGCACCAACTTTTCAACACTCACCGAAACATATCAACTCTTTTAATCTAAACTTTTTGCCGTAATAAATGGCAAAAACCTGATCAGAATACGCTTTCCTCGGGTCATCCGCTTTATTCTCAGTGGGCTTTAAATAGGTTCCGATTCGCACTTCTCTGATGTCTTTCAAATGGATGATACCCTCGATCTGACTCTTGGCTGAACACCACAGAAGTCGGAAGAGATCGAGTTGTATTTGAAACAGTCTTCGCTCAGTCTTGCCTTTGATCTCCAGTTTATTAAACATCATTCCGTACTCTATTTTATTAAGCGATTCTTTCGGGAATCCGTTCTCTTTGTACAGAATATTATTGATGAGTACCGAAGGCGGCATTTTTGACTCCTTTAGACTCATCTTAATTCACAATTAGATTAAATTTAACATTTAGTCTATAAATAGTCTATAAATGTTATGTATTGTGTTTAGTCCAGTCATCCAATGATTAAACAACAGATCGACATCCGCTACACAATCGATATTTCCTGACATCCTGTCAACGACTCATACTATTTTTAATCATTGAATTTTTTTTATACAGTATTACTATAAATTACAAAAAAATACAATAGGTTATAAACTAATTGTTTAACCTTTTTTAAATATATAACAAATAGCTATTAAATAATAATAATTTTATTTATGTTAAAAATTTCACTTGTTTTGTGTAATATTTATTCTGATTTTACGTTCGACATGGTTAAAATAGTAATAATCTAAAAAGACTCAAATTATTTAAATATTTAATTATAAAATTGTAAAATTTTGATGTTGGTAATATTTATACAAAATTCATTAATGATTAGATATGCTTTATTTCCACTTTAAATATTATAGAAATTTTTAATATAATTTGCTATTTAATAACAATTATTATTAATTATCGATTAAAATTTCTAGTTATAATAAACAAAATATCATTTTAAATTATAACAATTACAAATATTAGCTATAAGTCATGGGAGGCAGACACCTGCTCAAAATACACTTGTCCAAATTAGCAATTCCGAACAAATTGTTATATTTCATTAAATTATTGTAATTATAATTACTAATACAGTATTTTAAATTTTTAAGTTAGTATTAAGCCGTAAGAAAGCTATCAAGATTATAAAATACTTGTTATATTATTAATTTTTCAAGCAAGTGTCATGGACCGATAATTTATTTGTATTGCACTTTGGCATTTAAATGTTTCGGAAATACCTTTCAATCATATTTATCTAACATTTAATTCCTCAACGTTAACACAACTCACAATTTAACACTACATTCAGTCTAAATGTGGTGTTATTTTTATTATTTGTTACAAAATTTCACTTTTTATATAAAATCTCTAGTGGATATAAAATGGCATAGGTGTAAATATTATACAGCCTTATTCTAGATAATAACCCAGGTACTCTATAAACCTTTGAATATACTGTAAGTGATAATTCAAGATTTATTGTTTAAGAAATCACTATTAGATTAATATAAAATTGACATTTATTGAAATGTTTTCATAAATAATACAAATACTTAAGTATCGAGAGAACAAAATTTAATTTTATATTAAATAGAGTATAATTTTTTAAATATATTTTAAAATATTTATTCTGTGAGTAAAATGAATAGCGATTCCGTAATATTAGGTTTTATATTTGTGAGCCATCTATTCCTTCAGTCCTGGTCTGTACTATAATTGTATTTTAATTCATACCTTAATTAAGATAACTATTGTTGTATTTTAGGGCTATTCTGGCTTTTATGGACTTAAGTTTTGTATATTATAACATATTCTTCTTATTGAGTCTTTTATGGTCCGTTCACGAAACCAAAGCCTCGGCGCCGGTGTTTATCTCATTACTATTGAACGTAATGGCAATCATTTGTGATGCCGTTTTAATAGGACTCTTATGGGATGATAAATATGCCGCTTACCACCGATTTTATTTTATTTTGAGTATAATGTAAGTCAATGTATATCTGAATTATTTTAATATTTAATTAAACCAAACAAACATCTAATAACTGTCAACTATATTAGAATTTTTATTAAAATCTTTAATTGTTTATCAATTTAGGGCCACAATTGCAAACCTGATCTATAGATTCATCACATCTCTAGTAATTTATCGCATTTTAAATAAACGCAAATTAATTGAAGCAAACAATCAAAGTATTGGAAGTGTTGCCCGAGATTTCACTACTTATCTGAACTTTTCGCAAACTTCATCGACAACTACAACACAATCCCAATCAACCCCTCCTCCAAACCAAACAACAGAACCATAATTCTTATATAACTTTAAATATTATCATTTACTATGTAATGACAAAAATAAACGATCATGCCTGTAAAGTATTGTAACAAAACAAAGTTAATCATCATAACCAATGGTAGTTAAATATAATGTTTATTTATAAAATAGTAATTTCAAATTAAAATTATAATACATTTAAAGAACTATTTTTTCTTATCGAAGCCAACGGTTTCAATAATCATAACGTCTTCCTCTTCTTCGTCACTCATTTTCTCAATTTTCTGTTTCTGAATGTCTTCGAGAGTTAGGATCTCGTCGTTGGACTCGTCGGACATAATCTGCTCGCTTTGGTCGTTGAACTGCCACTGAGTTTTGCCGCCCTCTCCGATGCCGCCAATGCCTCTGCCGTACAAATAGACGTTATCAGTGGGCGCGTCGACCACTTCGGGCTCCATCGGCTCGTCCTCTTCTATTCGGTCCACTTTAATGACGTCCAATAAATTCATTTCCGGTCTTTCAATGCCAGACATAATACCCGTCCGAATGGCGTTCGCGAACCCAATACTCTCCGGACTATTAATTCGCTTCTCTTTATCGGTTTGCAGCGAATTCTTCATGAATTCTGTCAAATACTTGACTCTTTCGATCGCCTTTTGGGAACAATTGATCACTTTCTCGGAATCGATCACTGGTTTGCCGAAACAGTGCAGACCAATGATCTCCCGGTAAGTGTTGGCCGACACGACCAGCAAAGCGTCGGCCGACTCTTCTTCGCATTGGTTTGGATCGCAAACGAGTCGATAGATATTGTTGTCCACAAAGAAGGCAAACGACACACAAAACGGATAGTGAAGTAATGTTAGATTCAATGCATGTTTTTCGTCAAATGAATGTATTTTGAGCGTCCGATCGACGCTAACCGTCACCTCTGGTCGTCTGAAACACACAATTATAACACATAAGTCTTGGCTTTAAAGACATTCAAATCATTATCATTACTTGAAGTGCGACAACGAGGCGATGGCCGCAACACTCGACGCCTCTAACAAATTGCCGTCAAAGTTGAGACAAATGATGTGACACCTGATTGTCCACACCTTTTCACCCGAAACCAGACAAAGAGATTCGGTGTCCAAAGCGCGCGAATCCTTTAGACTCCGCTCCAGAAAGCGGAGACAATGTATGCCATCGAGTGGTAGAGAGCGTTGATATGAGTCCAACCACTTCTCACTTCCCGAACACAAGTCAAGACTCAATTCAACGATCCCTTCGTTCGGACGCGAAATCTTCGGTTCCGTAATGTCTGCAGAAGTGGTGGCGAAGACACTGAATGTAATGACAACAAAACAATTGATTAGTCCGAGTGATAGGTCGGCAACAGATGTGTCAATACATGGTTTGTCCCATCCGTACAAAACAGGTGCCGAAGTGTTGGCCGTAAACAAGGCCTAAGCGTCGGCTTTGAGTCTCCGATCGGAAGTCTATTCGCTATATATTTGGCATAAAATTAATGTTTTCTTCAATTTTATAAAACAATTCACAAAAACATTACTTTCTTTTGATTAATGATTGCATTTCTTATGAAAGTTTTGTTGGTTTTCGGCATTTGTTTCATTTTTTCTTAATTAATGTAAAACTAATTTTCAAAATAAAATTAATTGTGAAATAAATTCAATTTATTAAACAATTTATAAAACATTTACAAATCAATCAAAAATATATTTCAAATAAAAAACACGTTTTTGTGTTTATGTTGTGTTTTGCACATAAAATACGTACAAAAATAATATGATTGTCAAAATAAATGCTAAAATGACTATAAAAACTACCATGGTCAATTTGATTTAATATACAATACCACTACCACTGGTTACTAATCAATCCATAGGACTATCTATAACTTCCAGAAGAATACTTTTATACATCAATTGTTTGGACATTAATTGATTGCACTTTCAATAAAATCATTTGAACACTTCTTAAAGAATTTTTATTTTAAATACAGAATAAAATAATTGTAAAAAATTTATAAAAATTACTTAATTTTCTATATAATGAGTTAATTAACATTTAAATGCATTCATTGAATACTAAAGCAAAATATATGAGATATTCATTTAATGAGTTTAAATTGTTTACGAAATGTTTGTAACAATAATTTGTTGGCAATTATCTGAAGAATGGGTTGAATTCAAATCAATACAATCGTCGCAATCGAGACAATCGTTGTTTTCTTGTGAACAACACGTGAATGAATCGCAATTAGTGTTTGAAAACTTTGAGCATTTCATTAGACATGAGATGGGAATCAATTGATTGGCAGAAGTGTTTGGGTCATAGAATTCTGGCTGAACTGTCGCCAAAACAATGCCTTGTTTTCGGAAATATGTGTCCAATAGTTGCGAGAATTGAGCGAAACATTTGGTCGACTGTTTCGGTAATATTATATGACAGGAGGCGACGATTCTGGAGGCGTTCAGACACCAGATGTGCAGATCGTGAATGTTTAGTATTATTGGGAACTATATTAGTGAACAAAAATCAATTATATAACAGTCATTATAACACAAAATTATAAGCAATTACTTCTTTGAGAATATTCTTCTTGAGTCGCCCGACATTTATGTTTTCGGGAACCGTTTGTAATAATATAAGTCCCGTATCTTTGACTATAAAATAATTTTCAATTTTAGTTATTTGTCTTAACATTTATGTTATAAGTTTTGAAGCAATTCTCACTTTCGGGGTATAAAGTGATGCAAAAGAGAACCGCAGAAATAATTCCGAAAATGGGATCAAAAAGGTTTGCAATCATTTGTTCCGTTTGTAATGTTAATACACAGACACCACATATAATCAATAGTATAGATCCGCTCAGATCTCTGAACATTCTGTATATCATATTTTGATTGCTTTTCGGTTGACTTAGTATTGGATTTACTAAAAGTTTGTGATTATATGGAAATTATTAGTATATTTCTTAAAAATTTTGATTTAAAATTGAAATAAATTGAAACCTTTATCCGATTGAATAGTCAATAGTTTTTCGGACACATCTTTGGCTTCTGTGTCTTCAATACCAGTCGGCGAGTCTATATTCAAACCCAATATATTATTGAAAACTATCTTCTCTTGTGCTCTAAGGCTTAAACTATTAGTTCTTTGTTTGTGTTGATCCAGAATTGCGTCTACGAAGAGATATAAAAACTCAATACATAATTAAGAGGAGATTACTATTGATGAATATATTCAATTACCGCTGAGAATATTGAAATAAATGAGATTAAAAATGAATCCAAAAACTCCAAAAGCAAATAATAAATTATAATTAGTCGGCTCTGAGATCTCATGAGATGAATGAACCAATTGTTGTATGCCTTCCACTAGTAGTGAGAAAGTGAGGGCCACTAAGAAAGTCATATTCACTAACATTCCCAACACTTCAATCCGCGCCCAACCGAACGTATTCTTCACAGTCTTCTCACTTGACATCTATTGTGACAATTCATTCAACTAATTATTATTTCAATTTTAAAACTTATATTTGGGTCTAATTGTTAAAGAATAAGGGATTCTTGTATTTATGAATGTTATGGACCCGTACTCTTGTCTACCCGTTGGCATCACTTTGTATGTCATCAAGTGATACATTATCTCATGTAAAATGTGTGCCAAATTATGCTCTATTTATGTCAAAAACTCGAAATTGTGTGATTAAATCAAAAGCTATTTACTAAATAATTTTTCTCATATTATAGATATTTCTACAATCTGTAATTGAATATTCAATAAATTCAAATAAGTTATCTGAAAAAACATATTAATTTCATTTTATGTAAATACAAGGAATTTTGTCATAAAATAGTCCCACAATTAATAATTTATGAATTTAATAAGAAAATATTGAATATTTTATAAACTAATGTTTGAATGTATAATTAAAATTATTATTTTTTAGGTAAATATTGTTAAAAATATAATTACTCTAATAAAGTGTTTCTAAATAACAAATAAACTATTCATGTAAAATTAATAATAAGTTATTTATATATGTGGTCAGAAAAATAGGATAATTAAAGATTTAACCATCGATTAATTAGGAGATGGAGTGAATGAACTGTTTATATAATGCAAACCAAACAAATACAGTGAATAGCATATCGATTGAATGGAAAACTTCAATATTTTCACTTAACGTCTTAACAAAAGTGTATTTTATATTTAGCAAAGATTTAATTGATTTTATTCGGTATTTCATAAGTTTCATCACATCAAGTGAGAGGTATAGTCAGTGGTTAGGAATCCTTGAAAATAACGCATTAATTACTAAATACATTAATCATCGGATAATTTATTTAAAACGTTGCGTTAAATACTATCAAAGATTACATATCCTATGGAAGTGACAATTGGCTATAAATATTTTACAATAATTAAATAATACGATAATTGCACATTTACAGTAAATGCTAATTACACGTAGTTAAACGTTAAAACACAAAAATGTTTACCTTGAAACTAATGACCAAAAGCAAAATGCTCAAGATGTTATACAGTGTATGATATGCATCGCCTAATATGATGAGCGAGTGTGTCAGTTGACTGGCCACTAATTCCGCACCCAATAGTATAACCTCCACACCAATCAATATGTATAAATATATGAGTTTCATGTTGTGATCACTTTATGAATTGATTTAATCCCTTATTTAAAGGCACTTAAAACCAAAACTTTAAAATCATGCCTTAATTACTCTCTGAAACACTTGATTTGGTGTCAATTTTTGTGTGCCGTTAACAACAATTTTATTATCAATTCATTTACTTTATGATAACATAACACATACATGTATACTGTATTCAATTGACACTTATTTCATGTGATTCTCAGCACTCATTTATTAGAGATCTAAATATATAACTATATAAAGCATACATTTCCCAATATTTCGTTCAGTCGTTTGATTTTAGATTAAAATTTACATTTTCATCAATAAAATTGACTTTAAATAAAAATAATAAAACTTTAAAACTTTAGCACGTTTACAATTTTCACGTATACACGCAAAAAACAACATCAAAAACTTCCCTTATTTTACATTAAAACATAAGAAAACAAAGCAATTAATATTCAACGAAAAGATAATGATATTTAGGTTTTTTAATTTAATTTTATAATTTGGTGAACAAAAGAAAAAACCGATAAACACTGGAAAATAATTTTTTGTTGTTAAAATGATTTCACACTTTTCAATGCAAAACAATTATTAAGATTTAAGTTAAAAATAAAGTTTTTATTAATATAATGAGCCTTTCGTTTCCTCAATTGAAATGAAATGCAGAGTTTGTGCCAAAGAAATCAATTACAGACACAATCACTTGAGGAATGAAAACATTTTATTAATATTAATTATTTAATAACTAATAAAAATATTTAAAATCATTGAATATGCAATGAATTACTGTTTTACACAAATAAATAAATTTGTATATAAAAATTCAATACAATATAAGAAATGGTATTTTTATTACATGAATGAGAGCTCAATGTTTTGAATTACACTTAATTTAAAACATTTAAAGACATATTGAAGGAAAAACATTGGCCTCAATCTAATCCAACGCAACCTTTAATCCAAATGTTGTCTCTAATAAATTATACTATAATTTATTGAATTAATTCAAATTGTAATTAATGTTAAAGTAAGTGATGGTTCATTTAATTCCCT